>KZ808161.1:51082-103689 GCA_000696205.2 Oncopeltus fasciatus | reverse complement strand
CATGTTACTAACTTTCCTAGTGTTTTTGTTTTTATTTTAGGTCTATGCTTATGAATTAACTGTGATAATTATTAAGTTTTAGAATTAGCTACCAATGTATTTCAGCAGAGTACTTTTCTATAGTATATTATTTTTCTCTATTTTTAAGTATAAAAAATATAAATATTTATTTGGTTGTGGTTTATTATCCCACGTAAATTTTAAACAATTAATGAGAGGGAATAGAACATTGTGGTGGGAATTTAATAAGAAATCTAGCTCGTCCAGGTGGTGTAATGGTTTAGCATACCGGCCCAGATAGCAGGAGATCCAGGTTCAAGTCCTGGCGGGGACAGATAGATTTTTTGTTCTATTCCCTCTCATTAATTGTATAAAAAATATATTTTATTTCCTAAATTGAATTTAGTTTAGATAAGCTATATGCCAAATTTTCATTACAACACCTATGAATTGCATAAAGTAATTTATTCATAAATAATAATATTTTTCTAAAATAATATAATTCACTGAGCTTAACAAGTCCTTCAAATAAGGTTTTTCCATTATTGATAAGCCTTCTTGTCACTTTTTCTATCTTGGTCTAAAGAAACTATTAAGATTTATATGGCTATAAATATTAATAAGGCAACTTCCCATTTATAGAAATTGCGAATTTGTTATGTTTTTTATTATTTTTATTCCTCACAAAATATAATTTATTTATTCTTGTGGTTTTATAGTCAGGCATTCTACACAAATCAAATAAGGGAAGTTTAACTTCTCTCAAAAAACCTTTAGTCAATTAAAGTTATTTTTTCCAAACCCTCATAATTGATAACATATTTTTTTTTTAAATTGATGTTGACTGCTTTATTTATTTTTTACCACTGATTTCAGGCAGAGATGGTCCTAGAGGTCCTACTGGTGGGCTTGGATTGAAAGGTGATCAGGGCGAGCCTGGGATCCCAGGAGAAACTGGTGACCCTGGTATTCAGGGCTTCAAAGGATGGACTGGAATTCATGGAACGTCTGGCCTGAAAGGTGTTGAGGGTGACTCTGGAGATATGGGTGGACCTGGTAAGTCCCATTTTTTATGAATGAAGTATTTTAATTCACAGTATTGTAAAGCATATCATATGTATATATTTTACATGTATATTGCTGGCAATTCTATATATGCTAATAGCATGTATCCTTTCCTTCATTCTTTATGAACCATTGTTTTTCTAAGTTTAATATAACATAAAATGCAAGCACCAATGATCTCAGCAGTCAACACACAGGAAGAAAAAACAAATTCAAAAGGAGAGTTTTTGACCATTGAGATTATTAGTAGAGAATTTGTAGGAGTTCGGTCAAGGTTGGTACAAAAAATACAATTGTAAAAAAATATATTTTTCATTATCTGCTGACATTTTGCCTTACATTGCAAGCCTGCAAGATTGTTTTTAGTAAGTTTTAGTTTAAGATGAATACATACCATTTTATCTAAAAGTACTAAAGCATTCTATTCTACTGTAGTATTGTGTATATAGAAAGAACATAGTCTTCAATATTTAATTTGCTTTACTTATAGTTAACTAATACCATTGAAACTTTTTATTCTTTTTTTTTTTATATTGCATTCAATATTTCTTATTTTCTTCCAAAATTTATCTCTAAAAGTGGGCCGCAGGCGAGATGCTTTTATAAGCAGTGGGCGTGGCGAGGCAATTCTTGAAGGTTCTCGCCTGGGTTTCTCAATAAGCCTGCTTCCCTTTCACAAAGACACAGGAAATATCTGCATTCTTCAATTGCCCCCTTCACATACAGGTCTGGTCCACAAGCCACCTCCCTAGCCTTTAACATTACCCCCTCCTTATAATTTTTCTGTCCCAGAGCAAGACTTGGCTGAAGGATTTGTAGTAACATCCACGCCTGTCGTGGTAGCTTTCCATGGATTGAAAATGCAGGCCAAGGTGGTAATTCTTGTACCAGCAAAGATCTCCTCTAAAATTTGTCCTACCACCTTCCAATCCAGGCAGTTGTAACCTAACTTGGTGGTGGCCAGCTGGTGGATCTGCACTCACAGGCCAATGAGACACCTCCATAGATCTTCTTATTTTGGCTCCCCAAGTGAATCCTTGCTCACCAGGTAGAACAGGTGCTGTTCATTCCATTCCTGATGTAGTGCTTTGCCTACCTGTGGTCCCTGTTGATGCAATTCTTCGATGCCACCAAAATTCTTACTGAAGACCGTTGTAATTCCTCTGGAGGATATTGAACCCTTAGCTACAAAAACCTTGGGCAGGGAGAAGATTTTCTTGTATCTGGTCTGGATGGTCAATTGGGGCTGGGCAGATAGGCCAGTTTGTTAACTAGGGTCCTGTCCTTTTATGGTTAGATTCCTGACCTGCTGGTCTGTGATTTCCCATACTTGGAGCCAATCAGTTGAAGTGGATAATATCTTGGGTCTTCTATTTTATTGTTCTTGTTGCTTTTCTCTTCCTATGCTGAAGCCTTGCGTTTTACCCTTAGGATGCTCCAGCTGACCGTAGGTTCCACACTGTACCTTCTTCTTACGTTTTTCCAGTGCCTCGAGTACCATTTCACTATTTCTTCAATGCTGGGGGCCCCTTCTGATTCCAATCGGACAGCTCGAACTGACTACTTTATGGCTTAGAATTCAATTGCTTGGGTCAATGCATCACTCTGTGTCCTCAGCCAGGATAGCATAACACCTTGCTGAGTCTCAGGACCAGGAAGACCATCCAAAAATTTTTCAACTGCTAAGATTTCTTTTAAATCATCTATCAATGAGGAGTAGGCATTTCTGATCAGTCAAGTGACATCAGCTTCAAATTCCTGAAGTGATTCTTTGGGCTTCTAGACCTTGTTTCAGAGTCGTGAGTGTTATAACTGATTCATATGTTGGTGCCAAATCTCATCTCTAACCGACTCATCAGCTCGTTGAAATTGCATTGCGTTTCAGTATCCTTGCCTGCCTCAATTAGAGCTTGATGCAAGTGTTGTTGCATTATTGATTTCAATCCAGAAATATCTTGATCGAGCTCCTTCAACTCTCTTTTTAAATCAGCTTCTTTCAGAAACCTAAGAGACATTTTGCTTAACAAAAACCATAGCCCTTAAAAGTTTTAAAAAAAATATTGATCCCACTTTTAACACCATATTGTTACGAGCTAGGATTACTAATAATTAAAGAACAGATATAAATATAAGTTAATTTATTATTGTGTATAGTTGAATCTACTAATTAAAATATAACCTTAGAATCAACTGCCCTTACTTACTAAGTAACTTGCTTAAATAGAAACATGTAAAATTACTTACTGCGGCTAATAAATTAATTATTATATAGAAATAAATTAAATATACTTATTTACAAAGAGGCCTCAAGGTAACTTATTAAACACTGTCACTTATCACTGTTACTGAGACTATGACCAGCTCAGTATGCAGAACATGCTATCTGCCACGGTAACTGTCACAGACGTAAACTAACTTATCACTGACTCAGGGGGCCATAGGCGAGCTGCTTTTATATCATTGTGGATGTGGCGAGGCAAATTTAAAAGGTTTTCGTCTGCGTTTCTCAGTAAGTCTGCTTCCCTTCCAAGGAGACACAGGAAACATCTGCATCCTTCAATTGACCCCTTCCCATACAAGTCTGGTCCACATGTTACTAACTTTCCTAGTCTTTAATAATAATAACAATAATATTGTTTGTATAGAGTCACACAAACAATGTCATTATAAAAAAAAAACATAGTCTTGTTTACCCCATGGATTTTCAAATTTGTCCCTTTTCACAAGGTTGATGAACACAAGATATAAAGAAAACTGATATTCCTGTGACTGTTCCCGGATAACCCTCACTGTATTTATCAGAACTGTGCAGAGCATATTTCTCCTGTAGCCAAACCGTTTTTTTTCCAATTAATTCTTAATTAATACCTCACATAAACTGCTTACTTGTCACTGATAGATGAGTTAGTCCCCTCCAATTTTCATGCTTGGGCAGACTCCAATTCTTGGAATCTTAACTAGAATATATTTGGTATTCCAATCATTTAGAAAGCTTCCTTTACTCCATATTTTTACAAACAAGGGATATAGAATATTTGCAGTAATGGCAAGATGTGCTTTCAAGAGTTTAGCCTATATAAGGCTACGTAAGGACTGGGCGGATTAGTACACCATTTTGGAAGATCTTTGGGTTCTGCCCTGCTTGCCAGGAGTTGCCTCAGTCCGAAGTATCACTGATTAGCAGACATTATTCTATGTTTTATTTCCATGCTTACGTCATTATTGTAGGTAACCTGGTATCCAAGGTAATTAAACTCAATGTTATATTCAAAGCAATAGAAAACAAACTCCACCGTCTCTCCTGGCTGTGTTGGGGGCTGCTCAGTTCCATATACTTGTTATCATCCAGGTTTATCATGAGATCAAGCCCTCTTGCTGCCTCTAACAGGGAGAGAAAGGCATCCCTAGCTGCCTGTCGTAAGTGCCCAATCATGTCAGTGCCATTTGAGCACACTTAGAGTTGACAAATGAATAAATATGAAAATTTATGATTAAATATTTTGAAAGTATTATTATTGTTTTACATTTTTCATTAAAATAGAAACTGTTTTTTTATAAAAATTTCCAAGCCATTACAAGAAAAAATATACAAATTTTTTATGTGATATGTTAGTTGTTAGCTACAAACACCAACTATAGTATCTTTCATAACTTTCCAGCTTATTTACAAACATTTATGTTGATATTCAATATCCCATAATTACATAAAAAATTAAGAGTGTTTTATAAACTATTTACTTCACAAATCAAGAAACTGTTATTGGTTGAATAATATAAATAATAATTACTCATAAGTGCTTTTAAATAAATATTCCCAACCGTAATTTACAATGATAGTTAATTAAATTTACTCCAACCTAATGTTATGACCTTCTAAAAAAATATAATCTGTATTTTGTAAATTTTTTATTAAGAGAACACACCTCACTACACTGAAGAGAATGCTTAAATTGAAAATTGTTAATACCTTGGCTTCCACTAGTATTCCAAAAAATAATTATAGAACACAATAATTGTTTTTTACTCCTTAAAAAAATCAGGAAGATTTGAGCCGTAAAAATATATGTTACATATTTTCAGATTTTTTTTCTTGGGGTTTGGTCAAGTTTGATCCAAAAAATACACATTTTTAAATTGTATTTTTTTGGATAAACCTTGACCGAACCCCAAAAGAAAAAAAAAAGAACATATTATTAATAATCTTTACAGTCAAAAACTCTCAACTTGAAGTTACATGCTTTGCTTTTAGGCCAAGTTTGTACCGAGCTATAAATTCTATCAAAATATAACAAATATTAGTTTTGTAGCAATTAATCACTTACAGCCTGATTTAATCCTATAATGATGAAGGGAAAATTATCTGATGCAATATTTCAATAGTTCTCTCAAAAAGATAATTAATTAATAAAGTAATAAGCGTTCTCTTAGTTTTCTAATTTTGGCCTTTTCATATATTATGCCAAATTTTTGCATAAAACTCATAAATATTAATTTTACACCTCTAGAAAATAGAACTTTGAAAACCAGCTGGGAAATAGAACATAATGTATTTTTCAAATTCATATTTCTTATACTAATGAAACCGAGCATAGTCGACTTGTAAATATTGTTTACTATACATTTAAAAAATATTTTTTTTATGTAAAATAACATATTCATATTTTTTACAGGGAATAAAGGGGAAAGAGGACCAACTGGGCCCCAAGGATACATAGGCTTGAAAGGTATTTCAGGTTTGAAAGGTCTACCTGGTAATAAAGGAAATCAAGGAAGGCCAGGAAGAAAGGTAAGTTAATGAGTTATAATTAATATTTCATAAAAATTTTAATATTTGTAATTAATATGAGGAGTTCAGTAACATTATTTCAATTATTTGGTCACCAGGCAAGGAAACAAAATAGATCTTTACTTTATACACTTAGTATGAAAGAACAAACACCCACTCTTGGGGAAAAAGAAAACTAGTACTCTATTAACCATAGTTAAATTACTCTCTTTCGGTTACGTGATTATCAAAATAATAAAAATTATCAATTTAACTAATATTTGGAACAATTACTTAGAATATAGTTAACTACTGGAGTTTCTTGTGAGACTTGGCCGAGTGAACATCTCTCTGTGAGTTAGTTGTTGGCAAGCCAGTTTATAGGCGGTTTTTTAATTAGAATTTTTGTATATTTCTGCAGTTTATGAAAAGTTTTAAATCCTTACAGTGGAAGTGTAGAGTAATTGTGCTAGTGACAGGATTAGGACTGTTAGCCCCACTCACATTCGGCAAGTGTCTTGAATCCCAATCTTTCCTCTTCAATTTGGCAAATAACTCATCATGGAGAGGGTCGCAGAATCCATAAGGGAGTTGAGAAACGAAATTCTAGAGAACTGAAAGGAAATTAATGCAACAAGTCAACAACTCACTAAAATTGTTTCTTCGCTAGAAATAATGGTAGACGAATTAAAACTGCTAAAGTGAAAGTGCAATATTTGGAAGAAACAGTTAAAAATCATGAGGAACAGATTCAATTCTTAATAAAGAAGCAATGTTTTAGTAATTTGGTGATTTTATGTGTTAAGAAAGAGATAGAGTAACAGACACTTGATGTTTCTAAGAATATGCTAAGACGGGCAGATATTGATCTGCAGGATATAATTCAGTAAATAATTGTTTTAGAGTAGGAAAAATAACGGGAAATTGGCCAATAATTTTAAAGCTAACATCTCAGCTAAAGAAAAGGCAGATTTTAGGTAAAAGGTCTACACTGATGGAGATGGGTTTCATGATTTTTAATGACAGATAGAGAGGCTTTCAATAAATTCAAACCAGTTTTATTTAAATTTAAAAATGAGGGAAAAATGTGAAATACAGGGTCGGATTTTTAATAGTGAATGGAAAGAAATTAAATAAGATCTTGAAAAAATGGATATCACGGCCAAAAGAAAACGATCAGAAGAGGATGACAAATGCCCTGAAAAACCATAGAATCTTCAGCAGTTGGCTTTCAAAAAAAGATCATCATGAATGAACTCAGCAGATAACTTGTCATAGCAAACATTTAATGGCTCTGAGAAGGAATCCCTCATCAAAAGTGAGAATCTCAGATCTGAAAAGTGTAAGTTTGAAGAAATTAATATACAAGAAATTAGGATATTGAGTTACAATATTCATGGTATTAATTATAAATATGATCCTATTTTTTTTCAATTACATTTATTCTTTCCATATTTTTGTTACTCGAGAAGTATCCTGGGCTATATTACTGATTTTGCAGTGGAATCCCAAATTTACTCAGACCATTTTCCAATAGTCACTACTGTTAAAATGAATACTAATAATAGTGATGATAAAATCCTCCCACTAACTCCTAAATTCAATTGGGCCTTACAATTTAAACCAGCTTATGAAAATAATTTAAAGAGATATCTAGAAATAAATTTGTCAGAGGAAAATCCTATAACAGAAATAGCCTACTAAATTGTATAAAAAACGCAGCTTATATAAATTTCAGTAGTTATAAGAAAGAACAGTAGTTTAATAATAAAGGAAGAAAAAAAACATACATTTTGCTACAAATTACATAAAAAACTAATTTGACTGAAGATAAAATTATGTACTTAGTAAGTAACAAAATTTATGAGCATTTTTGTAAAGTGAAGAAAAAATATTATTATAAGGAATTAATAGAACAAGTTAAGAGAATTAAAGATACTGAAGGATTTTGGAATGCAGTTAAAAAATTCAAGCAAAATTTTGGTAGCAGGTGGTGATATCAAATGTAATGAATGAATGGATTATTTCTCGAATATATGCAAATATGAATTATTGGGAGAACCTGTTCAGTATGCAGCGCCTTTTTTAATGATCCCTGAATTGGATGAGCCTTTTAGGTTAAGTGAACTTAAGGCTGCTATAAATAAGTCTAAGGCAAATAAAGCTCCTGGCACCAACAGTGTACTTTATAAGTTTTTAAAAAATGTACCAGAAGTTTTACTGAAATGTCTTCTGAACTGTTTTGATGACAAACCTATTATATCTATTATATTTCCATTATATAAGTCAGGAGAGAAAGAAACACCAGAGATTACAGAGGAATTTCATTCGGTAATACAGTAGTAAAATTGTTCACAGTTCTACTTACAAACAGATTAGGAGAATGGACTGAAAGGATGGGCAAGCAGGATTTAGGAGGAAAAAATTCCATGGTGGATAATCTTTTCACCCTCATGAATATTGCTAAACTAAGACTAAACAAAAAAAGGGGGAAATTATATTTTTTTGATTTTGATATTTTTTTATATTGCATTTTTTTGTTGACTGCTCTGCGTTTGATTTGGTGGACTGGCAGGCTTTATTTTATAAGCTTTATATTGTCTGGTAGTCACTACTAAAATAAATTTGATAATTTATATGATAACTCAGAACATACAGTCTAGGGGGGGGGGGGGCTGAAGGTTTAACTAATTTTTCAAATCGAGCACGGGGATAAAGCAGGGGGATAATTCCAGTTCCTGGTTATTTTTTGCCAACGTAAATGATTTAGGGGACTCAGTTAGGCATGGGATAGAACCAAATGGTGAGAAAATAAATCTTCTGGCATAAGCAGGCGATCTTGTATTTCTAGCTATATAGCAGGGGATCCAGGTTTCAGTCCTGGCTGAGACAGTTAGATTTTTTATTCTATTCCCTTGCAGTATATTAAATTAATGTGGGATTAAATACGACAACAAATATAATACTTTTAACAATTTTATTTTATAAGAATTTATTTTTGTTTTTCCAAAGAATATGTTATATATATCTTCTTTTTATACATGTCCGAAGTTTCATAATTGTCTAATCCAAAGTTTATATCTTAAACCTATCACCTCATGGATACTATTTCTGCTTCAAAAGATGAGTTTTAAATTTTGGTTAATGCCTTATAGCTGACTAAGCTGTGTTATGTGTAGTTGTAGTTAACTTAGCATTTGATACTTGATTTTGATTCACTTGTTCCTCAATATAACTTTCTTTGATAGGGATACCCTGGAAGACAAGGAATTTATGGACCCCAAGGAGAGAAAGGTATTTCATCTCAAAAAGGAGAACTAGGAGATAATGGTCCCCCTGGTAAGCTTTTCTTTTTAATATGTATTGCAATTTTTTTTTTTTTTTTTAAGCTAGAGAATATACATTTAAATACTTATAAGTATCTGGTGCCATTTTGATCCATATTAACCATACATCAAGTGCCTTATTGCCATTTCCCATTTAAGCTAAAGATTTGGTTCCTGCATAGAATATAGGAGGAATGATTAGGAGTGAAGTAAAAGGCATTTTAACCTCACTTATAGAATCATTAACCATCATAGTTAAAACCATGCCATGGAAGTGTTTATTATTAAATATTAATATAACATGCCCAAGACTTTGGCATTGTGCTTTTTCTTTTGTTTATTGTTGACTTAGCTTCTTTACTCAACTTTAGCAAAGTTCAAGCTAAGTGATCTAATCATCAATTTTTCTGATGGTCCCAAAAATGTTTTAAAACTTAAATATTTTTTTAAATTTAAATAATCCACTTTGTTCAATATTGTGTCACATTGAAAAGTTTAATTGAAATTGTTCTTTAAGTAATTGAAGTGTTGCTTTATAACACAAATTATAAAAATCAAACTGAAATAATGACATATTTTCTGGATGGTGAGAAATCAGAGGAATGGAGATTTTGGAATATTTATGAAACTCCTAAATCTTCTGGAATTCTGCTGTGAAATATCCTACATCGCATTGAATCTATATTTACAATTCATGTAAATTGAATATAGACGTTCACTGTCAGTGAAAATGATTGGATATCTCTGAAGACAGGGGAGTATCAAAGACATCACTTATGGAGGCATTAATAGCTCTAAGTTTTAAAATGGAGTATGGTTCTGGTATATGGAGCCTCTAGGCACCACATGATATTATTTGATAATATTATGTTCTTCTTTAAGTTAGTCCTGAAAGCTGTGGATTGCTTGCTATTTTAATGTAAAGAATGAAAGAGTTCCTATAACATTCCATACTCTTGTGATAAAAAAAGAAGAAATAAAAAATAAAAGAAAAAAACCGTACCAAGACTTTTTTTTATGACGATTTCATGAATGTAGAACAGATTGTTACTCAGCCCTTTTGACATTGCTTGTCATTCTTGGTTAATCATCTATCCCATTTATCACAAAATACTTTATGAGAAAGGATTAGTTGAGGATTCAGTCTTAGGATTTTGAAGATTAAAAACTAATTTGTAAACAAAAAAGTTATTCTTATTGCCTACATTTCAGGGCAATGGGTGTGATGTAGAGAGAGAGTCTCTGACTTCAGAAAAAGAGTTTCTTAGTAAATAATTCAGTCAAAATACTTTATTATTTCTTGACATGTATCAAAATAATTCATTTACATAAGTAGATAAAAATGTTCGGTTTCCTCTTTACTCTGGGTTGTATCTTTTAATTAATTATACTATTATTAACTCAATAATGGCATTCTTTTTTTTTAACATATTACACTTTTTTTGGTTCAAATATAAAAATTATTCTCATAATTTTAAAATTTCAATTTAACAATCATAAATGTAGTCTATTGTTAGTCCAATAGACTAACAGGAGTAAATATGTCCTGTTGATATGCTTGACTAATAACTTTGTTAAGTGTGGTTTTCCAGAGATTATGATAAAATGTTTAGTATCATACATCAAGTTAGCATTTTTTCAATTACTACCCGCCCTGTTATTCCTAATGAAATCATGAAAGAATCCATTAATTCTACAATAATTTTATAATTCCTAATAAGAATAAAATTAAGAGTATTCTTTTCAAGTTCATTTTGAGATTGTTCAATAGGTATACAATCTTGAGCTGCTTTTATTTCAGAAAGACTAATTGGACGAGGTTATTAAGAAACCTTTTACATTGAGTAAAACATAGTACTTATGTCATGTGGATTAAGAGCTTTGAGTAGAATGAAAAGCTCTTCATTCATAGCTCAATATTGGATTAGGGGCATCTGAGGTTATGAGAGATGATTCTTTTGATTCTTCATTCTTCTCTAAGAGCTTTCTCCCGCTTCACATATGGTAGGCATGCTGTATTCCTGTTAATGCCTTGGCTCTTTAAAAATAGATCTTCAGAATACCCAAGCTGTGAGATTTTGCTAAAGCTCATCACATTACTGGGTTATCCTGGAGATCAGTTATTGTTGGAAATGCAATTTACTGAGAATTTTCAGTTGACCCAAAAAATCTTGCCATCTAAAGGGAATTTGCAGAAAAACAGGTTCATCTTAGCCAAAAAAAGTCTTAATTAAAAGTCTCTTGACAGAAAATATAATGGTGAGTGAGGCCTTAGCTAGACTTACTTCATCTTTTTCATAATTTTTTTTTTCAAAAATTAAGATTGTAATACCAATAAAATAAACAAAAATTACTTGTTAAATGGAGAGTTTTTGATCATAGGGATTATTAGTTGAAAATGTTTTGGAGTACATGATGGTTCTGATGATGGCTTATAATGTAAGCCGAAACATCGGCAGATAATAAAAAATACATTTTTTTGTTAATTGTATTCTTTGGATCAACATTGACCGAACCCCAACAAATTTTCTACTGATGGTCATATACATTTTATCCAGGTGAAAACACGTCCCCTCTTGCCTTCATGATAGCCCTCAAGATGCTTACAATGTAAGCCAAAATATTGACTGATAATAAAAAATACTTTTTTTAAATTGTATTTTTTTTTAGTCAATCTTAACCTTGTTTTTAGGACCAAGAGGACCAGCTGGCTCACCTGGAATTCCCGGTATGGATGGCTTCCCAGGCTCAGTTGGTGAACCAGGGATCTCCATTTCGGCTTTGCCAGGATCACAAGGTGATGAAGGCGATGCTGGTTTTGATGGACAGCCAGGTCTAGATGGTTTCAGAGTATGTATTTGTCTTATTAAAACTTGGAAATTTGTATATGTTAATTAAAAGGTAGTCATTCTAAGGTTTACAAAATTATTGGTTTGAAGCAAAATTTAGTCCAATGTGTATGCTTGGAAGTGCCTATAACCTACATTATATCAACTTCAGACTGAGAATAAACCAAAATAATAATGATATTAACAATAACAGTTAATGCCATAAGCAGGTAGCCAGTCTTTATAATTATCACTTCTACTGTAATACCCAGGCCCAAAGAAAGATGAGTGAAAGATTGATTTGATGATTCAATTCAGAAGAAGAACATATGAATATTTTTTAAATTATTTACTAACAAATGGATCATGAGTATGGTTAAAGCAGCCAAAATAATAGAGCCAAAACTCAAATTGACAAGAAATGACAAATGAATGGCAGGGGACAAAGTTGTACAAGAAGGCTTGCATTTTTTAAAAGAGAAGTTTTTATATGTGACATAGACCAAATTATATTGATCAGATCATATTGCTGAAACATGATAAAAAATCTTCATAAACATATTATTTGAGTCAGTTTTGTAAGTCAATGTAACATATTCATGGTTTATGTGCCAGGTAGTTATGGAGCATTCTTGGAAATAAATTATCTACACTGGCTTAATAATAAAGCTGGGAATGTATCACCAAGTGGTAAAAGTGGGTTTAAGGAAAAATCTCTTTCCTTTTTTTTATTGTTATCTCAAAAACTATAAATGCTGAGAAAATAAGAAAATATCAAGACATGGTTGTCAACTGAAGGAGCTTTAGAGTGACATGGAATATTGTCTCCTGTACTCTTTACTAAAAAAAGGAATTTTTCTAAATCTAAAATTGAGATTTCCCTTTGGTAAATATAATATAATATATTAAAAATGACCAGCAGGCATTTCTATTGGACACTCAGGCCTTGGCAGAAAATTTTTCAATATTATCCAAAGTGGTCAGGATAAAAAATTCCCTATAGTATAGGATGTTTTGTTATTTATCTCTTAATGAAAGCCATAGAGGGTGAAAATAATGTTTAATAACTATTTAAATAGAAAATTAAAAATTGTTAATTTGCAGGTTTCACAAAGCATTCCTCACCAAAAAAATTTTTTCAATGTCATCAAATTGTTTTGCATTCCTTGATTTGCCTTAGAAAGAAAAGCTTAGCAATCAGACAAAAAATGGTACAGCAAACACCAAGTCCGGAATAAAATGAGGATTAATCCAGTATTTTATGCAATTTTCCAGAAAGTGCAAATACTCACGAGTCGGATGAAGGAATTCTTTGTTTGTCATCAAGGTTTTCTGCAAGAGATAAAAGATTATTGCCAATCTTTGGAAGAGTGAATAAATATTCAAAAAAACGTATCAATAAATTAATGAATAATCATAGTTTCAGTAACAGCCTAGCCTTTGAAGAGCGAAGGTCTCTCCTCTCCAAGGGATTAGCTGTGATGAAGGTGATGCTGGTTGGTATTGTTCAACTTAGAGTGATGATGTTATTTAAATATATCCAAAATACTCGAGAATATGAAAATAAGGACTATACTATACGTAAAAACATTACTTTTGTACTCTCTTTTGTTATATACAATTATCCATGTTAATTTTATTTCACAAACTGCACTTTTTCACAAGAAAACTTGTATAAATCATTTTTCAATAAACTTTACAAACTATCAAAATTTGAAAAAAGAAAAAAATTTGTTGCCTCAATTATAATATTTATTTACTTATAGAAAATATACCAATACAATGATTTTTGTACCATTTTTGGTAGGTAAGATCAGAGGAAATATCAACTAAAGTTTGGATGAGCTTAACAGCCAATTTCCTTTGGAATTCATTGAAATATAAAACCAGAAACCTTAAGAAAGAGTAATAAGAATCTATTATATATTTCCATAGATGACACTCCCTCAAGTCATTATTTGCATATATGAAAGCAAACCTTGTGAAAATTAAAGAACCACAGGCATATTAAATATTTGAAATGCAAAGAATGTACCGGGTCTTAAGAAGAGGAAATATGAACCACTATATCAAAAAGAGGATAAAAAACACAACTTTGATAATCTACAGCATTAGCTGAACATACTATTCGACTAGGATGCAATATCAAATAGAAGAAAGTATGAAAAAAATAAAATTCTTAAGAAAATTTTTTATTTGTAGAGATGAAAAATCAAAAATTTCATAACAAGAGAAAGATCTCATTAATAATGCCTATTATGGAATATTTTAAGTAAGAAAATTGAAATATCTATTGTTTATAGTATAACTAAATAAGAAGGATCTGCAAGCTTTAGATTATCTGGAAAGTTGGTTATTCTGTATGCATTTAAATAAGTTCTTACATTTTTCATTTACTTTGTGGACAGATTTATCATAATCTATAAGTTATAAATTCTATCATCTTTGACTAATTGTAACTAAGTGCAGACTAATACTTTTATTTTTTGGTTGGCAGCTTTGAAAAAGAATTCAAATAAATTCAAAATATTGGCGTGAATGTTTTGAACACTTTTTTTATCAACATTTTATGATTAATAACCTCATATTAGATTTAATTATTTCAATGTTTTGTAATTATTAACTTTATTATTTGAAGGGGCCAAGAGGCGACAGAGGTGATGAAGGCCCTGAAGGATTATCTGGATCCCCAGGTAGACCAGGATTTCCTGGTGGCCCTGGAGTACGAGGAAGTGATGGCATACCTGGAAAACCTGGCATGCAGGGTCCAGCTGGACTGAAAGGAATACCTGGAGAAGAAGGGATAATGGGGGACCCTGGTGAAATGGGACGCCCGGGTAAGAAATTGTTCAAGGGTTTTATAAAATAAATTAGATAATTGTAAGAAAAAATTATACCTATCATGTCAGTGATTTTATCCAGTTTGTGATGTTATATATATTGTAATCAAGAACAGGTGGGATAGAGAGTGCAGTGCACACACAAAAAAAAAATCACAAGGAGTAAAATTCTTAAGGATCTCTTGCCCTTAGTCAGTGAGGAGTGAAGAGAGATCAGCTTAACTGATATATATATATANATATATATATATATGGAATTTATTGCAAGGCTTTATATTATTGTATTAGAACCGTAACTAAAACTTAAAATAAATACTCTTGAAAATAATTTGTGCTTTTAACAAATTTGTTAAATGACTTAAATGAAATGTTGAAGAAAATATTTTCAGGATTTTTATAATACTGGCCTTAATATTCATAATACATTAATGAGGTATTAATGAGGTGTTTAGCATCCAAAGAATGTTTTACCCAGCTCACTGTCTCCAGACTATATGACTTAAAATTTCGGTAAAACAAATCATATCAAACCTGTTAGCATTGACAAGAGAAATTAAATTCAGGAATTATCCGGAAAATTCAGGGATTATAATTTCCGAATGAAAATGTACATTTTTATTAATACATCAGCTTAACAGTAAAATTAAATATCTCCATGATTTTCAGGCTAAAAGAAAAGGAAAAATTTATGATCCATTGAGCCAATTCATAAGTTTTAGTTATTTTACTTTATAAGAAACATGCAAAAAATTAAAACTTATTATTCTAATTTCAACATATGATACATAATATTATTATATTTTTTTCATAATTAGTTATTGAAAAAATCTTTTTAAAAAATTATCTCATATAAAAATTTAATTTCTATGTAAAAAAAAAAAAATACTTTCCTGTTATAAAATAATCAATGTTGTATTTGATCAAAAAATCTTTTTAAAAAAAGTAAGCTTTAAAATTCCTGCTATATTTTGGATGAAACTTATAATTCAAATATATTTCATTCTGGAAAATGGGTACGGAAAGTTGTTTGAGATTCACAGAAAATGCATGTGTATTCTTCTGGTTCTGATTTCTTTGAATTGGTGCTGTTGTGGATTCGTATTTTGTATGATTTTATTTAAAACCTGGATTATTTAAGGCATTGAGGGAAATTGTGACTGCACAATATTTTGTTTATATTGGAAGATGGTATGATGAAAGAATTCAATTTATCAGAAAGTTTTTTTAAGGATGTAACTTTTTAATTTCTCTTTAAAATTCTTGGGTTGGTTTTTAAAATTTCCTTATCAGAGGTAACTTACATCGAGTTGTTGTTTCAACCTGATTAAAAAGCTGTTCTCTACCTACATAAATATGCTGGAAAAGAAAATCTAATTCAATTCTAACTTTTAGAGCTCATATAGTAAGATATTTGTTTTATTTTCAAATTCAGTGTTTTTATCCTTTAAAAAGCAAATACTCTGCTACTTTTAAAAAGCTGAGTTTTTAAAGTTTCATAAACTGGTAATATATTTCAGGAGAAGTAGGTGATGAAGGGCTTAGAGGTCAGCCAGGAGAACCAGGTCTTCCTGGGAGTCAAGGCTCACCTGGACCAATTGGGGCTCCAGGGGAGATGTTTCCTGGAGACCCTGGAGATATAGGAGTTCCTGGCTGGAGAGGACCTCCCGGAAGTCCTGGACTTCCTGGACAAAATGGCTTTGAAGGGCCAAAAGGAGTTAAAGTATGCTTTATATTCTTTTTAAAAGTAGTATAAACCATAAGGGAAATTGTATGTGTGTGAGCTTACATGTATGCATACACGATCACATGTGTGTGTGTGTGTGTATTGTAGTCATTTTTTACAAACAAAATAAGAAAAAAATTAAAAAATTGTTTTAAGAGAAAAATTGGATAATTATGCAGATCCATTGTCATGTAGCTGTGGAAAGTTTTTTTAATTTAAGAAGAAATATAGAATTTTTAAATTTATTAAACATTTCAATGTAATAGAAAATTATCTGACAAATTATTGATAAATGAATATTACAAAATAAAAATGAATGAATTATTCATATCTTTGTCTTTTGAAAAGCACTTGAAGTTAGAACATTTAAACCATCTTATCTGGATATATCTTCTGATGTTTAGGATCTATCTGACTGTAACTTTGTAAGTGGTTACATGTCACAATATAAACAAACCTCTGTGCATTGATAGGTTCTCCAACTTCACTTTAAATTCAAGACAATTGTTCTTTTTATTTAGTACACTGATTATATAACGATATTCAAATTATATAAGGTTATTATATATTGTCCTCAGTCATAAAACTGAAACAATCAGGAACAAATAGTTAAAAATAATTATAAATGTCATAATTATTTTCATTTTGCCACTGTCACTTTAAAAACACTAAAACCTCTTAATTCAATGTTCTCTTCACAAATATAGTTGACTCTTATAAAAGTCACAGCACTGTAAGTGTCTACATATTCATAGCACTATAAATTTGGAAAGTTCTCTCATAAAGTAAACTTCTAATTTTCCTAAAGAATGATCTTCCTCCATCAACAATTGTATTTTAATGTAGTAATTAATTCATTTATTGGAACATGTTCTACATTAGTGTACTGTAAAGTATAACAAACAGATAAAATTTACATATTTAGCATATAAATATTTGGAATAAGATTTTACTATTTATTTTATAATACAATTTTTTAATTTACTGGCTATTTAATTCAGAACATTCATCTTTCTTACAGAAAAATAAAGGAAATAGGACTAGCTGGAATTTTTTTTTTTATTTATTAAAACTCTATATTCCACATATACCAAATTAAGTTCTTTCTTTGTCCGGTATAGGTATTTGTAAAAAAAAAATTTTTTAATACATTAAAGATACATTAATTAATAAATGCATTCATACCAAGTTATATTCTTTCTCTCCATATTCCACTTCTATTAATTATGAAGTTTATACTTTATGAAATAATAATTCACTAATAGCTCCATCTGATCTTCAGACACTAATCTATATATATAAAATAGGATGTATGTATGTATGTATGTAACATATGGACTTTAAAATGGCTGGGCCGATTTTTTCAAATTTTCAGGGAATCCTCAGAATATTCAGGCGGGAGACACTGTGAAGTCTGATTTTTTATTTTTGGTCTGCGGGCGGAGGGGCATGGCAAAATCAAATTTTCATTTCCAATTTGCCTTAAATACATGTGTTTCTTTTTTTTATTGAGCCCCTATCTACACCATATGTAAATTATTCTGTGAAAAAACATTGATAGGTATTCCATGAATTTTCATTTGAAGGCCATAAATTTCGTTAAAAGCTCTATTTAAATCGTGTGATAATACAACACCAATGTTTGCTTAGGGCCAGCAATGCCTTAAAAAAAAAAAAAATTTGGCAAAACGAAGTTTGCCAGGTCCGCTAGTTAAATTCAACGACAACTGATCACTTTCTTCGTCCAATGTTTTGCCATGGGAACCCAACCCAATTTTGTCTTTAATACTGAAAAATATCTCCATCTCACCAGAATTAGATATATCTGAATCATTATGTTTGTACAAAGACATATTTTCTTTCTCTTGTTCAACAATAGCCAGGTTGAATAGGTAAAATAGGTCATTTTATTGTTAGAAATGGTGTCAAGAATGTTTTCGTTTTGTTTAATTAAAAGCAATGTGAAGCACAGTGCATTTTGTGGGGAAAATTTTAGTCATTGGCCTATTTTTCTGTTCTCTTTCTTTGCACTTCATTTTCCAAGCTTGTCAGCCCCCCTTGTAAAATTCTGAGTTCATAGTTATTCTCCTTCAAATGATTAAAGAATATCATTCTGAGGCTTGAGCAGTTCTAAAAAATCATTCTTATAGTTTTATCAGATTTTTACTCTTATTTTTTTTTTCACAAAATACTATTTCAATTATTTTCTGGGCCACTTTAGAGCTGTTACATATGATCGTTTTGGCAAATTAAATTATTTTTATTAAAATCTTCTAGAAAGACCATTGTTATAACAGCAAAGAAGCACTTCTGATCTATCTACCCTTTTTTCTTTTTTTTTTAGGGTAATGGTTAATCTTTGCCTGGTCATTCTTTGGAATGAATTCATTGTAAGAAAACTTTTAATTATGCAATATATTGATCTGACTGAGTATTTTTCACATGATATTATTTTTCCATAGGGGTTTTCTTTTGATTCAATCAGCCATTCCTCTCTCTACTTTATCTATAAACACTGTTTAGGACTGCCAGGTGAAAGTCTCTCACATAGAGATAGGGTATTATTTTAAATATTTTTGTGCTGCACACAAACATATGGAATATTGTTAAATTTCACAATTTTAGGAAAGATTTTCTTCCGTAATTGGAAATTAACTTGAACGCATTTCGCTTCATTAATTTTTATTCTCCATTTCCCACATCATTTCTGAATGCTATCAAGATGATACTGTAGGTTTTTATAAGCAGTTTTAGGATCAGGCTGGGGAATAGGATAGCTTTGACGACCGCAAATAGAGCTAAGAGGGTATTTGGATGGGTAGGTATGTCGGCAGTGTACAGGATAAATAGGATAGGAGTCCAAGCACACTACCTTGAGGAACTTCTGCTTCCACTTGGTTGAAATCGGAGTAATCTAATCCTTGCCAAACCCTAAATAATTGGTTGGATAAGTACCATTTAAGGATAAGGTAAGTGTTACTAGGTATTATGGATTTCAGTTTAAACAGAAGTCCATTATCCCAGACTCTATCAAACGCTTGAGAAACATCCAAAAAAGCTCCTAGGCAGTTCTCTTTGTACTCAAGGGAAGAGGAAATGTAGTCTACAATGCAAAACACTTGCTGGACATTAGAATGCTTACTTCGGAAGCCAAACTGATGATTTGGGAGGATATTGAAAGGTTCAATGGAAGGGATAATTAGTTTTAAGAGAATTTTTTCGAAAACCTTTAAAGTATAGGAAGGAGACTTATAGGGCGATAGGATGAGGGATTATGCGGTGATTTTCCAGGTTTGGGAAATAGTATTACATCAGAATATTCCAGAAGAGAAGGAAGTGCAATAATGAGTATGGAATATGCAATTATAAATCTATGTCAAGAATACAATTGCCTTCTTGGGAAGATTATGGAGAATTTAGCCAGTGATTAAGATGATTAAAAATATTTTATTTTTTAGTCTTAAATAAGTCATCAATGGATCCAATCAATATCTATTACACTACTCAATAAAGAAATGGATAAAGGTTTTAATAAAATATAAGCAAATATTAAANCATTCAATACAATAACATTGTTTTAAAAGTATATACTTAGTATGTAAGATCGAAGATCGCTTCGGAAATTGTTTTGAAAACATTTTTCGAGAATAATCTCAATTTATTGAAGTATCCATTCATTAAATGACATTTACTTCAAGGTAACTCTGCGGCTGTTCTGAGACTCAAAATCCGTCCGCATATTTATATAAACCTTATGAGATCACATTGAACGAAAGCATTGGTTTAAATGCAAAGCCAGATAAGTTTGTTGGTGGAACTGACAGCTGTGGCAGGATTTTGAAACTGATAGTTATCTTGAGGACTTAGAAGCTTAAGCTTTGCACCGATAAGAGACTTCTTAGCATAATGAGATCAGTGGGTAATAACTAATTTGTATTCAGTCGAGTGAACTACTGTTGGTGTTGTAACTCTTTGACTGATTTCTTCATGAATTTCGCTTTAGGAGTACATTAGGACTTATTAGTATGTAATATTTTTTTATTCATAAAATGATAAGAGCTTGGAGATTATCTGGGCTTTGTTTTTCAATTAATTATTTTCCTTGTATAAATTTAACAACACAACTCTCATGTTTAGGTTTTGATGCTCAATTTTCATTTAAAATGCCTCTTATAGATTTTGGTGAAAGAAAAAGAGATTATAATTTTGCAAATAATTTTACTGCCCTTTGGATCCACAAACCCATTTTAAGACATTCTATAATTTAATTATTTTTTAGGGAGAGATAGGTCCAAGAGGAGATTTCGGATCTTCTGGACCTACTGGGGATGAAGGAGTTATTGGAGAACCAGGTGATAATGGAGCACCAGGTTTACCTGGTAAGTGGTATACAAAGTTTTGTTTTCTATCTCTCGTAGAGTTTTCTGTTAACATCTCATCCTTATTTTTTTCAGCTTCTTCCAAGGCAAATGAAGGCCAAATTTATGATTAGTATCCAAAAGGAGGGCTAAGAAAAAATTCAATGCTTTTAGACAAATACCCTAAATCTGAAGTAAATTTTCCCAATCTAGGTTTTACATCTGCTTCAGATATTTAAAACAAGAATTTATTTTTCTCTTTCAAAAATATATTTGAATCATGCTTAATGATGAAGAATGATCTGTAAGGTATTTACTTGGAAAATATCAAGATATGCAAAAGTAAGGTATGCTGTATTTGGTTAGGGTGTCAGGTTAGCCAAAGGGATTTGGTTAGATTACTCTTACCTAATGCTGAGGGTTTGAGCCCCACCCAGAGGACTCCCAGCAGGGAGCTGCTCACTATCTCCATTTGCACCTTCATCAAATGATCTCCATACCTAGCTTCACTCCTTCTCAGAATTATGCTCCCTCATCACACCACTCATATCTCTTCTACTACCCTGGTAACCAAAATAACCCTACCAACTCCCCAATCCAAGAATTCCTTTTTTATCCTCCTCTGGAATGCTAATGGCATTCAGACACATACTGATGAACTCAAACTGGTACTCAATGACAAGAACGAAGACGTAGTCTTACTTACAGAAATATGTCTAACTAAGTGAAGTAATCTAAAAATTACTGGCTACTGCACTTTTAGGACAGACCATCCTGACGGGCGAGCTCATGGTGGAACTGAGCTTCTCATCAAGAAATTGCATACTCATTTTATTTTCCCTCCAGTCCTATAAAATCCCTTTAATCAACAACAGTGTCTTTTTCTACATCCTCTTCTCCAATCACACATTCAACAAAAATTGTCCTACAAATAAGCCAATCACTACTCCACAATTTATCATTTTCTTCAAAGACCTTGGTCCCAGTTTCCATGCCGGTGGAGACTACAATGTGGAAACACTAGCAATGGGGTTCGAGAACGCCATCTATTGTGGCCGTGCTCTATATAATGAGGTATCATCCCAAAACCTCTCCACAATTAGACCTTCCTCTCCCACTTATTGGCCCTTATTAGACTTCTTCTTTTGTGAAAACCTTACTCCTCTTCATTATTCTGCTTCTACCTTAAATGAACTCTCTTTTGACCACAGCCCAATCCTCCTAACATTGTCTTTAACCCCTATTCCAAAACAATTGCCAATCCCTCATTAATGGTCCAGACGACTGGACCTTGATTATAACTTGATCTAAGAATTTTCAATTTTCATCTGTTGGCCAGTAGATAGGGAGAAGTAGGGAATTGGGTCATGAGATTGCTTGAAGAGATGCAAGAGTAAAGTGAGAGACCATGGGAGTTAGTCATCCTAGAACCCTATTACAAGTATTGTGCATTAAAGTCACCCCCACATTTGAATGAAGGCCAAGGGTTTTGAAGGATTTAGTGAAGTCTTGCTGTTATTGTCTTATTATGTCGGTATGTAGGAGCAATTTCAATGGAAGTAGACATTGTTAAAATTGATACCACTGTTGCTTGATCTCTAATTTTTTTTTTTTTTTTTGTTCTGTTGTGTTTAAGAAAATATTCAAATTATTTGAATATACATAGATGTTTTTATATTTTCTTTTTTTATATTGAGAAAAGAGCAATGGTTCAAATATTTTATAAAAGGAAAAACACTACATATCTTGAAAAAATATTTTATAATTACATTTATTTTCAGTATTCTATCAATTTTAATGAAATAAATACAAAATCTTATTTAAGGCTTTAAGTTTGAAAAGTAGCTTGAAAGCCAAAAAATAAATAATGAAATGCATTTGCAGTTTTCTTTTTGCAAAGATTTCCAATTTTCTTTTTCCTTACTTCTTGATTGCTTTGTATATTTACCTCAATCCTCAATCCTTTTTTATTTTTAATAATTCCCAATAGGGATGGATGCTCCTAAGGGGGAGAAAGGAGAACGTGGTGATAGCGGCCCTTCTGGTATTGATGGCCATCCTGGATTGCCAGGACCGAAAGGTGCCCCTGGAGAATATGGTCTAGATGGGCCTCCAGGTCCTCAAGGTGATCCTGGAATCTCAATACCTGGCATAAAAGGACTTAAAGGAGAACCAGGTAAAGATAGACAAAAGCTAGAATAATTTTTTCATATCACAATCTTGTTTTGCTGTTTTTCTTACTTTTTATTTTTTTGTTTATTAAGTTAAATTAAGAGATATTTTTCATGCATGTACACTTATAGGTAAAATATATAATAAATGCATAATGTAAATAACCTTATTTTTTACTATACAGGGTCATGATTAGTTTAAATTTTGAGATCCTTCAAAATTCTTATGCCATTAGGTGGCATGACATTCTCAGTCTTAAAAATCAAGGTAGTTAATAGGTAAATTCTAATGAGAAAATTAGATTCGAAAATCAACCAATCCACCATTTTATGAAAAAATACAAGAATTTTAAACTCATGTGTTTAATATTCTTGTCAATTTTCATGAGTTTGTTCTTTCAAAAACAAATTAATTAAAATATATTTAAATATATTTCTTTTTTTATAATTCACAGTTTGTATACTAGTTGTATTAAAAATAAGAAAATGAAACAATTTATGCTCAAACTGTATGGTGACTTAAACAACTTACCATTACAATCTCTTCTCTACTTGTCAAGAAAATTCTGTTGTTGCTAAAGTTTATTTTGACATACGTGCAATATTGTATTTGGTGTCAGAGTAGGCTGTATTGATCTCTAAACCACAAATTTGTACATCCCAAATTTGTAGCTTACCTGTAGTTAGTCCCTCCTCCATGTCAACATTATGTATGAAGGAAAAAATGTACAAAATAAAAGTCATTTTATCCCCAAAAGTTTTGAGATACTTCAAAATCAAAGTTGAATTGACTATTATGATTAACTAACTAATTAGATTAAATACTTTGACATTAGCTAAGTTATCATTCTCAATTACAGGCATCACAATTCATGGCTTAGATGGTTTTCCTGGTATAAAGGGACAACCTGGTGATTCTGGAAGGAAAGGAGAACCTGGTTTACCTGGCTCTCCAGGCATTGAACTTTATAGGTAATTTATTCATATTAATATATGATTTTATAAAAAGGAGATTGGGTGCAACATCACAAGTAAATCTTTTTTTTTTTTTTTTTGTTTGTTTTTTAATGAACTGTCCTTTAGTTTTTAATTTCAATTTCCAAAGAAAGCTTCAAAAAAACTATGAAACCTTCTAAAAACCTATCTTATTAAGATATAAGATAAATTGTTGAGAACAATGTTATTACATGTGAAGGATACAGAAGCAGTCTTCGATAAATCTTACCAAAAATTTTTATTTGCTTAAAATACGGATTAATATTTGCCATAATAAACTTGCTTTATTTAGTCATAATGACTCATAAATACATTATCAGTATGAGGGCTAATATTATTTACATCCTAGTCTTTAGCTTGTAAATTACATTTACCATTAAGCCCAAATAAATTTTCTGATATAATTTAATTAATTCCATCATTTTAGCAGCTATTGATGGGTTAACCTAAAATATATGTAAATAATAGGATTACATTACTTAGGAGTAAAATGGGGAAAACTTAATATAGCTACAGAAGTAATTTTGGTATAAAACTATAATTGTAATATATTTTACTTTTCAATTAGTCATTTGGAAATGTATACCTTGGATGGTAGTCCATTAAAGTTTTTGAATTCTTTAACAATACTGCATACAAGCTTTCTGGTGGAGTCAAAATAAACAGTACAATAGGTAAAAAATGAATGACTTCTTAATATAATTTATACAGACAATATAAATAAAACACTTATGGATTCATTTGCATAATTTGCATATCTATTATTTTTCAAAACAATCCTTATTCTAGTAATAAAATGTTCAATAGGGCCAAGATCACATTCTGTACAATTCATTGCAGTGATTTGCTTTGTTTTTTCATGAAAGCATTTATGAGATAAAATTACTACACTGCCGGACAAAATTAAAGGATCACTTCAATATTTAGAAATTACTGAACTGTATAGGGTATTTTTGAAAATATTCTTTTTTTTTGGAAGTCACACTTTATTATAAGGGTAATAAAAAATAAAAAAATTCTTTTCTAGAAATTTTTAATAGGAAAACAAATCAAAAAATAAAAATGTCCTACAGTCTCAAAATGAAAAAGTAAATCTTTGAAATGAAATGAAATAACAAAACTGAATAAAAAGGAAGAATTCGAGGAAAACGATCAATAATTGGTATTCCCACCTCTAGCTCTGATAATTGCTTCCATTCTCCTGCCCATTCCAGCGACCAGGGCTCTTACATGTTGTTCTGGGATGTTGTTCCACTCTTCCACTAACATTTCCCTTAAATCTGCCAAATTTTGTGGGTCTCGGGCGCGGACACGTCTTCCAAGCATGTCCCATACATGCTCTATTGGGTTCATATCTGGACTTCTGGGTGGCCAAACCATAACGTCAGTTTCTTCTTGTCTGAGGAAATTTTGCACTGATCCAGCAATGTGAGGTCGGGCATTATCGTGCATATAAATAAAGTTACCTGCGATATTTCTGGCGAAAGGTATTACATGTGGCTCAAGTACCTCCCTAATGTACCTGTCAGCAGTTATAGAGCCACGGTTCACAAGAACCAACTCTGTACGGGAGTTTAAATTTATGCCCCCCCACACCATCACTGACCCACCACCAAACGCAACCCTTGGAGAAAAAGTGCATGGAGCATACCTCTCTCCCCGCCTTCGCCATACCTTTTCCCGTCCATCTGGAGATCGGAGACAGAATCTTGACTCATCGCTGAATAATACGAGGCTCCAATCTTCCTGAGTCCAGTTTAGGTGCTCCCGAGCAAACCTCAAGCGCTCAACCCGGTGTTCCCTGGAGAGAAGAGGTCCAGTAGCTGAAGGATGGGAGGTCAATCCATAATCGTTGAGTCGTCTTCTCACGGTTCGCTCTGAAATTTGCACATTCCTGAACCTCTGGAGGAGACCACGCAGACTGTTACCAGTTGATCGGCGATCCCGAAGAGCATGCAGTTGCAAAAATCTCTCGTCACGGTGGGAAGTTGACCTCGGACGGCCTTGTCCGACTCTTCTTGTATGCCCTCCAGTTCGACGGTGCCTATTAAGCACCCTGGACACTACGGATTGTGACCGCTGGAGCCGTTGCGCAATATGCCTTTGAGAAAACCCTTCTTCACTCAAAGCAACAGCACGAATTGATTCCTCTTCGGTCAATGCTCTTCTGTTGGCCATCACAACGTTCTTACTAAACTCACAAGTAAAAACTAAAGTCTCTTAAATGTTAGAAAATCTTCAATAAGATGAATCTTTGCTAACAACTAACCATTTACTGATAGGAAGAAAGAAAAGAAGTGGATTAACTGACCCTTTTCTCCATAAACGGGTGGGAATATAAACAGGTACAGGATTAACTGGATAAGATACAACACAAAGTCCAGTCTGGGGCAATGGAATTTCTATTTTTATCTCTTAAGTAATAATAATATAAATATTTGTAAGTGATCCTTTAATTTTGTCCGGCAGTGTATAATTTTTATTACAATTACTAAATATTTCTTATACTTTTAACTCTAAATTATTCAAAATCAGATTGACCTTTAGCAGTTTCTTAGATTTTATGGAATTATCTAAAAATTTTGCCAACTCAAGTTTACATGAAATTCTGCAATTGCAGATGTAATTTTTCTCCCTATTATATATCCAAAGCAGCCACCAGACTCTAGTTTTTGTCCATATTTCTCTTGGGGCACTGTTTTAAACTCTTAGTCATTAATTCAAGTTGTAAACTGCACATTGATAAGATTAGTGTTAGTAAACCATTAATCGGTAAGTTTAGTGGTTCTTGGATGACAATTATATTCAAAAATGATCTGAGCATTCTTATTGTAAGTTGGTTTATTATTCATGGAATTATATCTTCATTAATTTTATATTTGACTTAATCATATCAAAATTAATCTTTTTCTTATTTATCATACCTGATTGATATGTTAAATCAGGTTAAGTTTCTTAATTTTCACCTTATTCAATATAATTGTATTATTTTTATGCACCATTATTGCTTGAACTTTTTGGACAAAATCGTAAGCCTCATTTTTTAGAACAAGTTTTAATTAATATTATTTACGAATAAAAAATTGTTTAAAACATGGGAAAACTTTTTTTTTCTCATATAAAGGATTGGATTGACAGAAAAGGAAAAACCAGATTTGTCTTTGACAGAGAATATTTAGAAAATATGATATTTACACTTCTGACATCTCCAAACCTATAAATCAATCAAAGAGTTACTACTCTCGATCCATCCCTCCCTACTCCCAAGTTTTCCCTTTGCCATACCTAAATATCCCCCCTCTTCTTCAATGCTATAGCAGTCACTATTTCTCTTTGTTAGTATATAGCTAGCAGTATATGTGGTGAAATATTTGATTAGGTTTTGAGACATTTCAGTAGTTGTAATGAGCACTCATTATGTCATTTGATACATATTTATTATACACAAATTAAATATTTGAAATACAGATATTTATATTAATAAAACTGAATATAAATATTCCTGATACTTAAAATTTATTATTCAATATTTTTAAAATTAGTTTATTTCTCAAATATCTAAAGGCCAAGTATCGACAAAATCTTTAAAAATCATCACATAGATCATTAATTTTATCTGCATCTTATTTTTAATTAGTTCAAATTAATTTCTTTTGTTTTCTGAATTGTATGAAGTTCTCTTGCCTAAGTAAATTTTATAAACAAGCATTTACTCCATTTGATTCTAAACAGCAATTCACTGATGATTG
Organism: Oncopeltus fasciatus; assembly: GCA_000696205.2. NCBI lineage: Eukaryota > Metazoa > Arthropoda > Insecta > Hemiptera > Lygaeidae > Oncopeltus > Oncopeltus fasciatus. Next base: position 75,868 of record KZ808161.1, on the reverse strand, counting down.
AGCTAATAAAATGTTTAAATGTATTCTTTTACCCTTATATTTGAAATTTGTATAATATTTCTTCTATATAATATTTTGATGATTTTTTATAACAAGTTAATTTTACGTATTATTGAAACTGAAATGAATTTTTTGAGATGGTGAAAAAACTTCTTTTAATAGCTTTTTGAATTTATATATAACATGAGTAATAAATACTAATTGTTTTATAAGTAAATTTTATAAATTATTAATAATTCTTAACTGATAAATATACGATATAGTCTGTTTAGTGATGAGTGTTAAGCTTCCAGTGTAGATTTTTCCCAATTTCCAAGTTTATTTTTTGTTGTCATGAAATAATTATTTTCTTCATTTTCTCTCATTTTTATCTTATATTAGGGCATACAGTTTTATATAGTTCCTTATGATTGATGTCTTTGGTATTTATGATTATCTCCAATCAATTAAATGTAGTGATATTATGGTAATATAATTAAATTTAAATTTATAAAAAAAAACCTAAAATATTTGTATAACTGGTAAAACTATACTTAAATTTTTAGTGATATTTATTTGAGGAATCACTTTATCATCAGAAGTGTGAAGATTTTACAACTTTAATAATGAACAAATAAACTTAATGAGAAATTAAAGTTCCTTACCTTGTAGTTGTTAGTTTTGAGTTCTTAATAGTTAATTAATTAATGGGTCTTGTTCTTTTGAAGTGCCCCAGGAGATACTGGAGACTCAGGACTACCTGGATTTCCTGGTCGTAGGGGTCTGAAAGGTGACATAGGTCTTCCAGGACCACCAGGCACAATAGGATTCAAAGGATTACAAGGGCCTAGTGGCGTGCCTGGACCAAAAGGCATCAGTGGACGACCTGGACCCTTTGGTCAGAAGGTTAATATTTGAAAAATGCTACTCATGAAATTAAAACTACTTTTCTTGCAAAATTTAAGTATTGCAGAATTCAGTACCTTAAATTCATTGCAAATATCATTTAAAATTGTAATGCAAGGAAATTATATATTTAGTCCCTTCCTACATAATAAGAACATGAAAATTATAAAACCAACATTAGTTCAATTAGTGAAAAAAAATTATAAACTGAAAAAATTATTTATATAATATTTATATAAACCAAATAACTAACTTTTTTTTGTTTTTGTTTTTTTAATTTTTCAAAATTATGAAACAATCTTTTTCCCTGTGACTATAATTTCTTAGTAGTTTATTTTTCTGAATCATTTAGAATAATAAACTACTAGATAATGATAATTGATAAAAAATTCTAAATTTTATAACTTATCATATTAACTAATTTACATTATGTGGTACAGAGTAATATTTTATATATTTAGTCTAATGTTTATTTTAAATTAGAAATGGAAAAAAATGGCTAAATTAACAAAAACATTTTAAAAATTATTTTATTTTGTCTCAATTTGTTTGAGATGTATGTACCATCTCCTTCAGGTAGTTAGGTGAAGAAAGAAAAAAAAAATTTATGAAAGATTTCTGAAATACTGTAAAAAATAATTTAAAAATCTAAAATATAGAATTAATAAAATACAAACTTTTGNCTGGACCTTCTAATTAATTTAATGTATTTAATTAAATTTTTTGGTAAGTATTGATAGATTTTTGTTATAAAATTTTTTTGTAAAATTGTTAAGTACCTACTTTCTAAAGATATATATATTTTTTTAAATTGTTTATCTTAGTTTTAATATGGGATTGGTGTGTACTAATTTGCTTGTTAGAGGTAAGTATAATGCTAATGATATGAATTCCTAAAAATCACTTCTTCACATTGATATACTTGAGCCAGTATTTAGTGTTCTAATGTATAATTACATAATTAATGTATAATGCAATAGTATAGAGTACCTAATAAACATTATTGAGTTATTTTGTTATAAAATATTTACTAATTATGGCTCTTTGTGATTTTAGGGCAGTATTGGAGACATTGGGGACTCATTTCCACCTTATTTAAGTGCAAAGGGTGACCAAGGTGATCCAGGACCACCAGGTCCTCCAGGTATGACTGCTCAGAAATTATTTTGACATGGTCTATCAAAGATCAAATAAATATTTTGTTAATAACACAATATATTTATAACAAACAATTCTGACTTATATATTTAAATCATTCAGATTGAATTAAATTAAAATAAACTTTACTTTTTAATAAAAATGAAGTTAAACCTTAGCTGGAAGTAACGCATTTAGTTACTTAAAGTCCTGATTGCTTTACCAGTGATCATCTAAGTTTCACTGGTTAAGGCATTATTTTATTCTTTCATGTCTCTCAAACTTTGGTGGGTAACTTTCTTGTTAGTAAGATTCTCAAAGCATTATATTATAATCTAAATCGATGTAAAACAAATTAATCAGGTTCGATAAAATATGAAATCTCTCGAGGATTCAGAAATATTTATAAAGATTTAAAAAAAAAAAGGAAAAAATAAACTTTTACCCACCATGTATACAATTAGTCTCCCCTCTATAAAATTTACCCTGAAAATAGGAAAATTCTTCTAATACTCTAAAAATGCAAGCAATGAGATGAAATTTAAAAAAAATATATATTGTATTAACATGAAAACAAGATTAAATGTATTCACAGCATCATTTTATTAATTCCTACAGAAATGGTTCTCTTCTGAGGTAGGGCCATTTGGAGCTTCTGGCTCAATTGGTGATGGAAATGATGGGCAGGTACTAGTGCCCTGTTATTCTGTGACAGATGTTCTGTTTTAGCCTGTAGATTAAGACAAATTTGGAAGTTTAGTCTAGGACCTTATATATATGTTTTCCTTTAGTCATCTCTGTTGCACTCATAACAAGGTCATTATAGATAGCAACACGGTGTTAGAAAAAAAAAAAAAAAAAAAAAAAAAAAAAAAAAAAAAACAACTACCTGCACCAATTTTACTTATTTTTTCTCCCTCTCCTCATTTATTTATTTTTATTCATTATGATTCAGATTTAATGACAGGAAGGATAGGTATAATATTGTGAATTGGAACTTAGATAACATATGTGATAATTTATTAGGTAATTCAGGAATATAGTGTTAAGTATACAAATAGGAATGTATTTAAAAAGACAGATTGAGAAATATTTCTTTTAAATGAAAGTGGAAAAGCTGAGTCTAAAGACATAAGATAAAAGGAGGAGGGAGTCAAAAAATCAAGATGAGTAATAAACGAATTAGTAAGAAGTAAAGGGGAGGAAAAAAATAATTTTGAGTTTCTAATGGGACCCACCAAAAGAAAATTACTGGTTATAGTTGTAATAATTGCATGTATTGATAAGTTTGCAAAAAAGACATGGCTAGAATAAGGAATTAGATTCCTTAGTTTTGAGGAAACTTAATTATTATAAATATGAAGAAGAATAGGGTTCTCCATTGGCTACAGATAACATATTGCTAGCTTCAGCTCTCATGGTTTTCTTATCAGAGTCGACTGGTACTGCTGTACCAGTCTCAATAAGGTGACTGATTGAAAGTCCATAACAAATAAAGAGCTCTAGGAGATTTTAGCAACAAGTTCTACCTCTGCTTTGCTGCATTTATTCTCACTGAGCCTTAGACATTGTTGAGTACTTCCAAGACATGTGCTGTCTATGGCCTGTTGATAAAACCATTCATGATAATGAACTAAAATGATTTGGCTCTTGCTGCCATTCTTAATCTGGTGTTTGATTCCCTTAGTTCTGATAGCCTGGTACCTTTTGTCTCCAGGGCTACAAAACATTTGATGAGTCTTCCTGAGTGGCTAGGATCCTATCATCCTGCCCAGCTACTTTGTTGGATCTTGCAGAAACTGCCCTGTCCTGTAATTTATGAAAATAGCAATAGGGGTTTCTATATTGCTCCATTGTGCTTTTTCTCCTTGCTGTTCGCATACTTTCTGAGAGCATTACAGTATTCCTTTTTTAGCAATACTGCAATGCATCAAACTCCTAATATCTATAGTTATATGAATAATCATAATGAGCATTTATTACTCTCTTTGGTTTTCCCGATGTTTATTTTATCTTTAATTGATAGAATTTTTAAAAAGTAGCAAAAATTATCGACTTAAATATATTTGTGTATTATCACATATTTATCTTTTTAAATTGTATTTTCATAATATTCTATAAAATGTGTTCTTACTTTTCAGGAGAACCAGGATTAGATGGAATGCCAGGCCTCTTTGGGTTCCCAGGAGATATAGGCTTAGCAGGTGACATTGGAGATGCTGGCTGGCCAGGTGGCAGAGGGCCACCAGGAGACATTGGTTTACCTGGAATACCAGGAGTTTCTGGTCGACCTGGTCCTCCTGGACCCATAGGTAGTCCTTTTAATAAAATTATAATTACTTTTGTTTCAATTTCATTGAAATTTAATGTTTATTTGTGAAAGAATCATTGAGAAGTGATTCGTGCTTAAAGAAATTAAATTAATTAAAGAAACTTAATAGAAATATATCAATGATTGAGAGTCTTGTAATAAAGTTACTTTTAACCTTAGAGAATTCAAAATCTTGCTGCTAGATTGCTCACTTTCAAAGTTTCTTATTTGTGATTTGTTGTAATTTTCGGTTCTTATACATAATTTAACGAACTGTATTACTTTAACGTGTGAGAATGGTCGGGGTTTCGGCCAGGAAGAAAAAAATATACACCACAATTTGGAGTAATATTTTTATTTATGCCAACGTTTCGGCTTAGCTAGTAAGCCATCATCAGGGCTAAAAAGACAATACACACACATAACAATAATGCATAAAAATTGAAATATCTGTACAAAAAGAAAAAGGATATGTAAGAATATTAACTATAGTTAGGAATAAAACATATTACAAAATGATATGTACCAATGGTGTTGGGTGGAAAAATCTCCCCAGGGCGGTGTCTGTTCACATTGTAAACTGCAGAAACAACTGAAAAGTGAAACCACAGTCACAGGGAGGAGTGGGGTAAGTCGGTAAAATTCAAATAACAAGAATTTTATGGGCCGGGTGAAAGGAATTAACCAGGTAATCCCTTCAAAGGGAAAAAGAAAGAGGCCGACAAAGGGGGAGTTTCAGAGTAGTTTTTCGTTGTATTATATGAAAAATATTGCAATACGCTGACGAAATGTTGTCTTTGTCCTGCCTATCGTTGATAGAGGTAGGATTAAGATTAATGTACACACATTCCGAAATCAGCCTTTTTTTGAGGAATGGCTCAGAGGCCAGAATGGTAGCTTCATTGAAAGCCGGTGGGTGATTGGTACTAATAGCATGTTGGGAGAGGGCCGACGAGTTCATATCACGAGTTCTTCCTGGCCGAAACCCCGACCATTCTCACACGATATTCGAGACGGCCAACTAATCATCAACCATGTATTACTTTAAATATTGACCATGGGGCTTAAGGTCAATAAATGAACTCTCCTTGACTCAACCCTTTATTTTCTTTTACATTCTATTCGACAAGTTTTATGCTCGTATTGAAAACTCATCAGTGAAACATGCATTATATTGAATGCCACAGATAAGGTGCCAAACAGGGCAGGACCTGGTTGAGCAGACATTGAAAGACAATTATATAATTATACAATATATCAACAACATAATAATATTAATGTAAACTTGTTTAATAGTTGTTACTCAAAGTAAAATAACAGGCAGAGAAGTTAAGTCTTAAGGCACCTTAGATTATTTACTGATTTAGTAAAACCTGTATTTCACCTAACTAAATCAATATGTAAAAATGATTCATCAGAGTTTTTCCTTTATTTATTATATATATATGTGTGTGTGTGTGTGTGTGTGTGTGTGTGTGCGCGTGCGCGTGTGCGTGTGTGNGTGTGTGTGTGTGTGTGTGTGTGTGTGTGTGTGTGTGTGTGTGTGTGTGTGTGTGTGTGTGTGTGTGTGTGTGTGTGTGTGTGTGTGTGTGTGTGTGTGTGTGTGTGTGTGTGTGTGTGTGTGTGTGTGTGTGTGTGTGTGTGTGTGTGTGTGTGTGTGTGTGTGTGTGTGTGTGTGTGTGTGTGTGTGTGTGTGTGTGTGTGTGTGTGTGTGTGTGTGTGTGTGTGTGTGTGTGTGTGTGTGTGTGTGTGTGTGTGTGTGTGTGTGTGTGTGTGTGTGTGTGTGTGTGTGTGTGTGTGTGTGTGTGTGTGTGTGTGTGTGTGTGTGTGTGTGTGTGTGTGTGTGTGTGTGTGTGTGTGTGTGTGTAGACACACACACACATCTGTGCACCAGGTGTGCAAATATGAAGCCAAAATCGGCCAATGAAAGGGGGCACTATATAGGGAACAACAAACACCCTCAGCATTGCCAGTTGTTTTTTACTACATCTTATAATGATTTTCAACTAAGCCCTACATTAGTTTCATTCAATAACCGTGTGTTTCAGAGGCATTGAACATGCCGACTTTTGTCAGCATTGTCAGCACAAATTCCGATTTGTAGATTAAAGCACTGATTTTGTGGTTTTTAGCAAGACCTTGGCAGCAAATCATAATATTTTGGGTTGTATAAAAAGTTACTATCTGACAATTTTATGTCAAAAATTAAGAACATGGAAGACCTCCCTAAAAGTTTGAAAATGCTGATTAGATGAAGAATACTTTCAAATGCAATAACTTGCAGATCAATTAAATGTGGCATAAGAAACTATCTCCATTTGTTTAAAAGCCATGGAGAATATCCAGCATTTCAGAAAATGTATACCTCACCAACTGACTGATAAGCAGCAGGAAGCTTGAAGAAACCTCTTGCCTAATGCTGCTCCCTATATATATATATAAGAGGCCACCTCCTCTTGAGGCATCGGAGAGGGTGGTCGGGATGAACGTGGGATGCCAGGGAGAGAACTAGAGGATTTGGATGTCCTTGGAAGTGTGTGTGCTCCCTAGGTACAAAAGAATTTGTAATTTCTTCAAGTAAAAAATCACGGATAACTCAAGGTGAACCATCGACATAAACTGCAAGGCCAAATTGTTGATGACAGAAGACTGATCTATAATGAGACTGATCAATTTTAATCAAGTTTTGGGCAAAAATCGAGCATAATATATACAAAGTAATTTTTCTCCAAGACAATACCTCATCATAGTCGGCAAAGCTGACCTAGGAAAGGATTGAAGTTTGGTTAGGAAATCTTCTAGATTCAGCTTACTCACCAGATTAGGCTCTGTCTGATTACTGCTTATTATAACATATATCGTATCAATGGGAAATGCTTTAGCTAACAGTGCTTCACTCCTGACAAATATTTATGTATATGGATTAGTGATTGGTTTGACTCAAAAAAGCAAGAATTCTTTTGGTAGGAAATCCACAAATTACTAGAGAAATAAGTAAAATGCAAAAATAGTAATGGCCAGTCGAATGAAATACTATTTATATATCAGTTTTCATAATCAAACATACATTTTTTTATTAAAAAATTCGGGTTTCATATTTACATACAATGACATAAGTAAAGTATTCATTTTTATCAATAAATATTTTATCAATATTGAGTCCATTATTATTAATTTTATCAATTTATTCAATATTAGTAGTATCTCATAATTTTGTTATTACTTTATGCAAGTGAGTACAAGAATATGGCAGATATATTAAATAATTGGTTTAAGATTTCTTATTAGTGAGTATGCTTATCATTTATTTAAATTTATTTCTCTATTTAATTTTCTTGCTCAGTAAAATGTTAATTTTCAATTTACTTTTCAGGAAGAGCAGGTGAGAAAGGATTACCAGCACTCCGCACAAGAGGTCCACCTTCCCGAGGCTATTTCTTCACCGTTCATTCACAAACAGACATGATTCCTGAGTGCCCTCGTGGGACATCACGGCTATGGCATGGCTACTCTCTTCTCCACATCATGGGAGATGCAAGAGCACATGGCCAAGATTTGGGTAATTTCCTCAATTTTAAATGATAATAACATATTCTGAAGTTTTATTAAAAATTAGATTGTCTGCTGATAGTTATTAGGATTTTAGAAAATGTTCTGTTTTCTTCTGAATTTCATTGAGCCATAATGATTTTTAAAACATTTCTTGAAGTTTTTCTTGCACTCCAGTAGATAAGTGCTTTGTAAAAATTCTGAGCTTGATGAAACTTATACATGTTGCTCAGGAGTTGTGGATAATTCTGTGAAGTTTTCTAAAACGAGAACCTTGTGCTAACTTTGTGACGGGCAAACAACTTTTGGACTTCTTTTTGTTTTTTGTTCATAACTTCTGAACTAAGAGGTTCAGTTTTCAGCCATAAGTTTGTATTAAAAAGTCTAGAACATTAAATGAGCAACCATTTTTTATATATATTATTTTTTCCTAAACCAAATATTCATCTAGATACAGCTGATAAAAGTTAGAGAAATTTTCTCAAAATGAAAAAATTAGCAACTTTTTTTTTTTTTTGGCTCTCTATCAATGACTATATTAATTATGGTAATTACTCATCAAAATTGATATGCTGGAACACAGAGGGAGAAGGGAGGGAGGGGGCTGCGGACCAAGTGTCTATAGCTGTGATGAGTAGTTATTTCAATGTTTTAGTAGTAGATCTCACTCTAAACTAAATTTTTGTCAACCCATAATCTTGAACCTCATTAAACATAGATCAAGTATTTGAATTCATTAAATAATAACCAAGTATTGATCAAAGAATATATTGAAACAAGAATAATTGAAGTTAGTATATACAATTTATGAATAAAAATTAATTCTAATTTAGAGTTCTTGAGGGCTATTGCACCATCCTCATTGTCATCATTTTCAATATGGTTCTTGGCTATGTATATACCTGGTTGCATAAAGGGGGATTTTCCTCACTCTCATCATCTGTAACCAATTTGTTGGTACCATGCTGAAGGCTGTTTTCACATACTGTGCCCACGCAGTATTTGCACACTTTGGAGCACAACAGACCAACATTTTTACAGCTATAACCATCGGTGGTGCAACAAATTGTGCACTTGCAACTGACGATGCAGAGCAGCTATTCTGGGGCAGCATCCAGCATCTGGATATATGTACGGGGTGATGATGGGAACCACATGTACACATATGAATCATTCAATTTTACAAACTGCCATTCTAAAAATTGAAGAAGACCTAAATTCAATATGTTCTTTAGCTTTGTCAAACAAACTTTCTCTGATTGTCAAAAAATCTCAGGCTATTGTTTTTGGGTCTAGATCTTTCCTCACAATTAATCAGCACCCAATTTCCTTTCATTCCTCAGTCAAAAACCTTGGCATTATCCTTGACCAAACCCTTTCATGGAAACCTCATATTTCACAGATTTCCTGTCACTGTTTCTCCACTCCTCATCAATTTTGCCTCTCTAGTCATCTCCTGCCTCGCAAAAGTCGTAGTCTCCTTGTAACCTCACTCATATTTCTCCATTTTGACTATGGTTGTGCTATTTATGGGGGCTTCATCAGAGAACTAGAGGATAGGCTTAAGCTTCTGTAAACTGTTCCATCAGATTTGTCTTTGGTTCTCCGAAGAGCGCCTATGTTACAGAGCTTTACTCCGATTCGTGATGGTTATACCCATCTTTCTGTTGGAACTATTTGCTTGGTTCTCTCCTCTATCAAATCATATTTTTCCATTCCCCTCCCTACCTCTATGATATTTTAACTTTCCCGTCCCACCCAATCTTTATCCTTTTCCTTTCCAATCCACTGCATTTAGCAGCTCCTTCCTCATCAGATTCTCCAGGCTCTGGAACTCAATCCCTCTAAATATTAGTCCCTCCTCCTCACTCATAACTTTCAAATCCCAGCTATTTCAACATCTCCTCTATGTACAATTGATCACATTTAATCACATATTAAACTTTCTAATAAGCCTGTTCTCTTTCCATTAGTTAACAAAAGTTACTAGCCCTCTTTTTATTTAATTTAAAAACCCATTTTTTATTTAAAAATTATTGCCATACATATGTTGAAATTAAAATATAACAAATTATAAGGTAGGCAAAATGTCTGGTATCATTAATTATATTAATTTAATCAAAATCTCATTTTTTTTTATCATTATTCCTGTGTTTATTATTTAAACTTCTTGGCATTCATTATTTAGTTATTTAGATGTTTTTATTTTATGTTAAAGAAGAAAACTGAGAAATTAGAATGAATCTTCTGTATTTGAACTACACTACTATTTTGAACTATTCGAAAAAAAATGATAAAACTTATGATCTCTATAATGTTTAATTTTTTTTAAACTAAATAATGTAAGTATTGAATATTATATAAGCTTAATAATGCTTATATAAGCTTAAGTGCATGAATGCTTTCACAGACAAATTTTTATTTTAACTTATTGAAATGCAATATGCATGGGTAAAGGATCAAGAAAGACGTATTTAAATTTTCTCTAAAATTGAAATATTAAATGTGGGAAATTATCAAAAAATTAAAATCAAGAGATTTATTTTATTTTAAACTTAAAATGATGCCCTGCTGTTTTACAAATTTTTCATTATCAAATTTGTTTGTTTCTGTTTGAAATGAAACTATGTGGAATCTAAAAAATAGATTTTCCACTGTTCAAAGTGTTAACTAAAACTTCAAAAACTGTGTGGTGCAATGAATAATTAATGTGTATTAAATGTATAAAATACATAATAAATAAAGTAACTAAAAAATATACTGTTATGAAGAATTGTTTCACAATTACTATTATCAAATGATATATTGACATGAAAAACATCAAATTTTATTATGGATTAGGATTTTTAATGATGACTTTAATGTATATTGTAGATGATGTATTTTGTGAATAACACATTTGCCAAACAGTTATTTAACTCACTCTATTGACAGATAAGTACTAAAGAGTAGACTAAACATTCTCTTGTTTGTTTTAAAAAATTCCCAAGAAAAATTAATTATTTATAGAGCCATATTTTTTTTATATCTAAAACCTGTTTCATAAAATAAAATTATCCATATTGTACAAATAAGAATGACAAAGCATATCTTTGATTATTTAAGAACAGTGTATAAAGTAAATTAAAAAATTGATAGGTTCTATTGGGCTGAGTAGTCTGCAATTGCTTCATTTAACATTTCTGAAGTAAATTATCTAAATTTACTTCAGATAACATTTTGGAAGTGAATTATCTAAATTGACTTCAGAAATGTTGGTAAAGTCTAGGAACATCTAGTAAATTAAGAACTTTGTTTTAAAAGTTATTAACTCCCTCAAAATAATTCAAAAAAATGTGATAGTTTTCTTAGATGTTTTAGTAAATAGCTCTTACACACTATTTGTAATCAAAAATGTGAAAATTTGAATTACCAAAAAGTTGTCTAATAATGACAGCTCACTGTGTTATAAGACATATATTGTTGCTGTAAATTATTGTAAATCAGTCTACTTAGTCAATTAATCTGTAAATATTTTAGCCTCCAATACCTAACTGTTTATGATAATTAATCGAGTAGCAATTAAAATGTTCAAACTGTGTAATCAGGTGCTCCTGGAAGCTGCCTCCAAATCTTCAATACAATGCCATTCTTGTTCTGTCAGTCCAACAATGTTTGTAATTATGCCTCGAGAAGTGACTACAGTTACTGGTTGAGTACCACTGAAGAAATGCCCATGTCTATGAAGCCTATTCAAGCAACTGACATGGAAAGATACATTTCTAGGTAATTACAATAACTTTATTTTTATTCCAAAAATTATAGTTTACACTTAATGTAAAATGGTATGTTTTATCACAGATTCAAATATATGTTTCAGGCTCAAATCACAATTGTTTACCTTGAAAATTAATTACTTAATAGTAGTAAATTTTAGCAGATTTACAAACTTAGATCTTGACTGATTCTACATTGGGGAAGCTAAAAATATGGTCCTTTAAAATATATAAGTTATATATATTTTTGACTCGGTAGAATTTTTAAAAAGATGTATTTTCATTTTTCATCCAAATTTACAAATACAGTTATTTACATTTGTTAACAATAGTTATTAAAAAGGTACAATTGCAAAGTCAATTAGATACCTCCAAAATTTTAGAATATAATTTTGAGTGTTGGGTTGGATAGCTCTTATTTTTAAAAAAATAATATTTTAAAATACAGTAACCAAATTTGGTGTTTTTGTTTTCTTAAAAGTATTCATTTTTGGTTGAAATCAGATGAGTAAGTGTCAGGGTTATTTAATAAATAAAGAGAGTTCAATTGGTTTAATACATATATTTACATAATATTAACAGGGCAAATGACATGAACACATGGCTGTGCCAGGCGCTAACACTATATCAGATAACCATAGAGGTTCACCTATCAATATACTAAGTACAAAGAGATTATTCCTGACAGTGAGGGGGGGAGGGGGTTTAGAGGGAGAGCGAAATTTATAATAATAATATCTTTGCTGTGTAGCTTTGATAGGACAGTGCTTCTCCCCCTTCCTGGTCAGTCTAAAGCCAACATCGGTTCACATAAATTCATTTTTCTCTACAGCTTTTATTTGCATTTTTTATTTATCATCATTAATGAAAAATAGGAAATCTGTTAAGATTATGCTGCTCCTGTGGGACAGATATTTTCTTTCACCCAAGAATATAATCTTGCTTGCTAAAGAAAAGCATAAATGATCAATCTAAGAAAATTAATTTAACCAAGTTCCACATATATAAATATAAATGTGCTGTTGTTTGAGACAAATAGTAATTGGGATAATCTTCCTTCATCTGTGACTTAAATGGAAAATCCCTTTAAAAAATTCCAATAGGTTAGTTAAAAATAAAATATTTAATACTGAGTGAGCAAACAATTTTGTTGCATTTGCTAAAACTTGCTATCTAATGTTTGACATCTGTGGGGTATAAACATACATTTTTTAATCAAAATTTTGTTGGGTTACAGGTTGAAACACTGGTAAAACTATTTCACATAAAATACTTTTAATGAATTTAACATGGGTAAATATCACATATTGGTAGCAAAGCATGGTTTTTTTATAATAAAATGTTAAATTTTGATAATAAAATGCTTTAATGTTATAATATATATGGATGGAAAAATCCAATTTTTTTTTTTTTTGCAAGTATTTTTTTGCTCTTTTCAGTATTGTTTCTCACTAACTCTCTTCCAAGGAGTTTCTTTGAATTAGCTGCTATCCTAAATATGGGCTAGTGATAAAAAGAGAGAACTCTTTTGTTTATTAGTAAACAATATATTTTTAATAGCTTGATTTATTTGTTTTATATTTAAGATGCTACATTCATTTTAAACAGTTGTTTTATTACATAATTTACTCACTCATGTTTGATCAGAATATGTGGAATGTACTGCAGCTCACTTTATTTTACTCTTTAATATTTGTTGATGAAACTGATCCTGTATAAAGTCGTAATTACCTTCATTAAAAATAATAGATAGCAGCCATCCATTTACATTTCATCCAAATAAACTTGGAATTATTTTCCAAATAAATTCAACTTATATGTTAAATACCAAAAAAAGTTTAGTTTTTCAGAAACTATTAAGCAAAGCAGCTTAATAGGCTTAAATTATTAGAAAATAAATCTTTACACATACTAAGTGTTAAATAAAGGCCAAGTTGTTTTTCCCACAATGTATTTATACAAACTTGAATGATTTCGACCTTATGTCATTGTCAAATACACTCAAAATGAAATCCACGGTCTTGGGCACTATATTAAATATTTTTAAAAGTGCCAACTTCCAAACTCCATTTGTCCATAATTATGATGTTATTCTCTATTTTCAATTTCTTCCTTAACAAAATTTTACATATTTTCATTTATTCACTCAAAATGTCTTTCATTATTTTATTTATTTTTTTTTTTTTAACTTTTCGTCATGAACACTATTTGCTATTCCACTTGTACGATCTTTCTTGAGAACTGTGTGTGATTTTAATGGAATTTATGATTAGTACACCCTGTAACATCTTATTTAAAACCCTTTTTAGCATGCTTGAAATTGTATAATATTTAAAATTAAAAAACTATTAGGATAAATCTAAACAAATATATTTAAAAAAAATTAAGACATGCATATAATTTAGAGGTTTAAACTTGGTCTGTAACCAAAATAATTAACAAAAAAATTATAAAATTTTAATAAATTGAAACTAACTCCTCATGAGTAAAAGTATAGTTTATATCTGACTTAGGCATCATTTGAGTAGTAAATGTTACTGGTAAGCCGAATACATTAGACATAATACATAATACATAGGGACCAAAATAGTACTTAATCCAGATTTAGTTACTAGCAGTATAGCTTTTTTTTCACCCCCTCCCCCCGCCCCCCATTTCTTACTTATTGTTCATTAAAGGTCAAGGAGGGAGGGGTCTATCTATAAGTAGCTATCCTATTCTATACACCCCGATATACAGCAATGTATTATATCTATATTTACGCATGTTTATGTGTAAATGTTCTGAGTAAATATAAATAACTGAATTTATTTTGTTTTCATTATTGATTTCATATGTTGTATCTTATTATTTAAAAATTATATTGTTACATTATTGGACACAACCTCTATAGGTCAAGTTTCTAGAGTGGCAGAGCCTCTATTACTGCTATTTGTCAAATCACCATTGTCACAGGACCTTATATCTAAGTGAAAAGAAAGGGAGTCTTACATTCTAATTTCTACATATATGCCAGAGAGCTTATTTCTTACAGGTAAATTGAAGTTATAATAAAGACAAGCTTTTTTCATCACAGGTGGATGAGATAGATTTTGCTTCTTAAGATGTTCCTGAAAGATTAACATTTTCCTAATGATCCTTGTACAGAAATTGATGATACATATAAAAAAAAGTATAAAATTGCATTTGCTATGTAATAAGTGTACAGCTGTAATCTTTTCATTAATTTTATTAATTGCAAAGAGTGTTATGGTAAAAATTCTCTACCATCTAAACTTACAATGGCAATCAAAACTGAAAACTTGTTTTTAGATAATAAATCTCAAATAAGATTTTTTTAGGTGCTCCGTATGTGAGGCACCAACCAGAGTGATAGCAGTCCACAGCCAGACCATGTCAGTTCCAAGCTGCCCTTATAATTGGGAGGAGCTATGGACAGGCTACAGCTTCCTTATGGTATTTTGTTTTTTACATATTAATTTGATTTTTTTTCTCATATTTCCTTTTTATATGAAATATTGATACCTTTTGACTTCATAATACAATAAAATTAAACCCAACTAAGTAATTTATATTGTTATTTGTAACATAACAGTAAAATAGATCATGGAGGTGTCACGATGTGATTGGAGTAATTTTAACTCGAATTACATTCTATTTTTTAAATGAACATGTCAATATAAAAAAAATCATATTATTAGGTTTATTGCATACATACATAAAAAAAAAAAAAAAGATATTCAATTATTTTTAAATTGAGGAAAAAGAAGGGCCCATTAACCTTACTTCTAGAAAATTTAAGTATTAAGGCCTTAGACATCTTTGTTTTTTAATTACATCATACAAATAATAAACTATGCTGAGATTATTATTGCATAATTAAATGGAAAAAATTTATTCTTATATGTTTTCATTAATAAAAAGCATAATAATCTAGTTCTCAATATTCATTTGCACGTTGTGTTGTGCATCTAGGTACTGTAAGTCATATGAGTACATGAATTTAGATATAATGAAAAAAAATAATATATGAAATTTCAAAATCCAAGTGAGTAATTTTATGGTGAAAAGCTGAGAGTTAATTGTAAAAATGTTTAACTTTAATTTACTATATATAGTTCTACTTTTTGAATTCTCTCTGAAGCTTCTTCAGGCCTAGGGCTATTCCATATAGTTCTTATACATTTCTTGGTGGTTAATACTGAACCCCTTTCTACCAACAAAATATTTTGCTCTCCAATTATCAAATATTTTTAATAAATGCAATATTTCTTGTATATTTTTTTTAACAATGATACTATAGCATATTTCCTTCCTAACAATGCTTATTTCATATATGTTTATATTCTCATTTTATTAATAGCATACAGATGCTGGAGCTGAAGGTGGTGGGCAGTCTCTTGTTAGCCCAGGCTCATGCTTAGCGGAATTCAGATCTTCACCTTTCATCGAGTGTCACGGTGATGGGAAGTGTAACTACTTCCCTTCAGCATTCTCTTTCTGGTTGGCAACAATCAATGAGAACCATATGTTCAGAAGGCCACAACAGCAGACTCTCAAGGCTGGCATGCTCAAGACAAGAATCAGCAGATGTTCCGTTTGCATAAGAACAAAGCGTTCCTTTTAGGCCATTTCAGTAAAGTATATTCATATGCATGAAATGTATATGACTGCTTCATTGTTTTATTTATTAAATAGTCATTATACATGCATATAGAAAACTAATATTAAAATTAATTTATAATTTAGGCAATTATGTGAATTATTTTGCTGAATTTTATTTCATTATTAATAAGTTTCTCCAGTCTTTCCTGTGATAACCATTTATTGGTAAAAAGTTGAAGCCTATCTATTTACTTATTAATTTAAGTATTTTTAATCTTAAGCATTCGTGGAAGAACATTCAACTGTTACCTTATAGATAAATAGTTGAATTCCTCATTGTTAGCTAAAGAAGAGGGTTTTTCAACTTATGATTATTAAACAGTCCTATAAAGTCATTTCTTATTATTTTTTTTATCTTTTATTGTGATTAAACAAATTTTTAAAATCCAAATAATTACAAATTTTATCTTTTTTAATACTTATTGGTTTTCTGATTTTGACTTTATTAAATTATATTGATGAATCCAAATAAAATAAACTGTAAATAATTATTTATAAGTTATTTTAAAGAGATGGTTTATTTTTTTTTTTTTTTTTTATGTAGATTCAAATGTGCCATGTTAACTACATAAGTTTTTCACTGCCAAATTTGTAAATTTTTTGTACATGTTTTAAGTTAATGTTTATTAAATATTGTATAAATTTATTGTTGTAATAAATAATGAGTCCTAACTGAGCTTTCTTTATGTCTAGATTTTACCACTACATAACAGAACAGTGTGTAACCAAATATGACCTCAGATATAACCAAAAATAAAATTTTAATATAGCTTTGAAGTGTCATTAAGATCCTTAATGGAATAAATTCAAGAGGGCTATTTTTAAAATTGGTCACCATTATGCCTTTATAGCCAACTATTAGGATTAAATAATTAATTTTTGTAAATGTTTTCAAATTTTTTTCTGGCTGAACCTTAACTATTGCTGTACTCATTAAAATACTTGAAAGTCAAATTTTTTACAGCTTCATTATAAAAATATTTGTAATTAGAAAATATTATAACTAAATTAATATTTGTGTATAAAAGTTTATTCCCTAGTAAAAATTAAACCCAGTATGAGGAAGATGCATCATCAAACGCTCACATAAATGATAAATATAAGACCTGTAATTAATCAATAGTCAGAAACATGTTCACAATCAAGCAATGACTCAGCTATTAGCATGAATGACAATAGCTTTACTCTGTGATAGAATAGGATTCTTCATAACAATAAGTAATTATATAATGTGAGACCACTTAATACATAATATGAAAATAATAATATTATCATTGAATAAAAATCATGAATTATCTAATGCATTTCAAGGTATTGGAAAATACAAGAAAAAACGAAGCATCAAGAAGTAAATACTTGGTTTTTTTTTATTTCTTTATTTTCGTTTTTGTTTTTTGTGTGTGTGTTTTTTTTCTATTAGGACTTACTTGTTTTTTCAACACCCATTCATCAAACCTCGAATTTCAACAAAATCAATTTGAGAAGAAACCAATAGCATATATTTCAATGCTACTTTATCACATAAAAAGCCAAAACATCAAATTTGAAAATTAAATTATTGTCTATTTTCCCCTCAAAACTTATTTATAAATCATCACCTGAGGTTATCTGAATCTCCTGGCTTATTTATTAATTTTACTTAATAAGCTTCAATAAAACTAGCTATCTTGAATAAATAATAATTTTAAAAATATTACAAACTATTTAACAAAAGTTTATATTATTTAAGTTTTGTTATTATAAAAATTTTAAAAATCTGTTAACTTGTAACATAGAAAAAGTACATTTATTAAAATTTTTATATATTTTTTTTAGATCTACTTTGACCGAAGCCCAACTAAAATCATCTAATAGTAATATAGAAATGTTTATATGTTGTAATACAACAAATTATTAAACAAATAAAAATATAAAACTGTGTGTTATCAACTAAATGAAATGAAAATTAAATACCAAACATAAATAAGAAAAAATACATTATATTATGAAAGTAACATACCAAATGGGGTGTCCGGGAGAAAGAGACTCCTGCTCTACGATTACTAAATCATGACTGATATGTTTTTATATCAGTATATGCAGGAAATTGCAGAAGAAAAGTGCAGGGCGGTCCAGATAAGAGTTGGTATATTTTAAAGGGATTGGCGGCTTGCCTTTGAGGGATTAGGTGGTCTGAGGTTGCTGGAAATATTATTTATGGGGAAAATGAAGGGCCCGTATGAAACCAGGAGGTTTTCATCCTAGGTAGCAACTTTGCCACCCCACATACTAACTATAACAATGTCATCCCTAAGTTATTATCAGACATAGAATTCAATCACAGATGATTTTTAGAAAATTTTTATAGTTGATGGGCCTTTTTGTATGGTTTTTTGGGTAGAGAATCTTCACTCTCTTTACTACTCAGTTAAATAGTGAAGAAATTTTTTAAACAGGCTATTTACCATGCAAAATTTACAAATACATTTATTATCATTGAAAACAAATCACACCTAAATGGTTATAAAAAATATAGTCTTGTTCACGTAGGCTTCGTCGGTCGTCAGATGTATTTACCATTTCATCTTCCGGGTTGGACCGAGTCAAATTGTTCTTATTTGCCGAGCTTTCGCACATCATGTGATGGCTTCTTCAGGGCTGAAAAGAGAATGAGAGTTGTAATAATAAAAAGTATTATTATTATTTAAAAAAATTTTAATAAATGTACCTTTACAACTCTCATTCTCTTTTCAGCCCTGAAGAAGCCATCACATGATGTGCGAAAGCTCGGCAAATAAGAACAATTTGACTCGGTCCAACCCGGAAGATGAAATGGTAAATACAAAATATAGTCTTTCCAAAAAGTGTTCTACAGCATTGAACAAATAAGTTATAAAATAAGGGGGAAAAAAACACATTTAAGAACCAGGACTGGTATAAATTAAAAATCTTCCATCTCACGCTGTTCAGCGATGATCAAAACTGTTGACTAAATAGTGAGACCACTCATTGCTAATAACCTACAGCTTGTGACTGAGATTGCAGATGTGTAACATTTTGTTGTCTTTTAGTGAGTTTGTTTACTTTTAGTTTATGGTATTTACCCTGAGTCACTTAACTTATATGTTTTTTAACAGTATTTATTTTCTTTGTTCTAATAAGTAATGAGTGTTAAAATCATTCGTCCTTCTTTTATTACTCAATTCTGTATGAATAAGTATATTAACTTATTTTACTTTCCCGGTTGAAATTTATTTGAGTCTCAAAGAAGTACAAAGTCCTGTACCCTTTGTTAACTAATAGACTACTTCAATTAAGAAGACATTTCATATTTCTAACCCAGATCTTATGATATTTCACCTCTTTGAATCAAGTTTTCATTTACCAATTGCTGACCTATGATCTCTTGTATTTTTATTTGGCTCAAACAGTATTAAACTGATTATTTTAGGCATAAATATCTACAAGCAGATTAACAATCCAAGTAGTAGTTCTACAGAATAATTTGTAAAAAGAACTGTATTGTTTGAACAAAAACATTTCATTTCTTGAAGTACATAATATGTTATGAATATTATACATTATTTTAATATAAAACTTTTTGTATTATAAAACATCTAGGAGGCAACGTAACCTCCTGTACGGTTATTAAGTATTAAAGTGTTAGTCACAGCATACTGAGTTCCTATCTCTGAATTATCCCTACATAAGGTTTTTATGTATTATTTAAAATATGGATCATGGTTCATCATACGTGAACAGGTTATGGGTTCTGCGCGCATCCATAAAGAAATGATTGTCTTTGACCGAACGGTAACCAACAATTTCTGAGTTCAAGATGGAATTGAAGTCATTCTCAGTGCCTCAAATTACTCACTTGGAAGGAAAATCCAATTAGGACAACTGGAAGGCCAAAATACGAATGGCCTTACATATAATACCGAGAGAGATAGAAATTGTTGATGTGTCATGGACATTGCCGGACACTTCATTAGATGGTGAAGTTTCAGTAAGCCTTAAAAAGGAACTAGCTCTGTTTAAAAGGACAGACAATCAAGATTTGCTAATAATGTCTAACAATATGACAGAAGAAATGTTCGCGAAAGTGCGAAGATAAGAAAATGCTAGAGATAGGTGGTTAGGACTGTGTCAACTTTTCTGAAGAAAGAATATTTGACCTGTATAACAAGTTTTTAGAAGACAAGTGGCTATATGGAGACGATTGAGTGGGATTTATTTCAAGACTGCCAAATAATTGGAACCAACTTAAGCAGGAAATAGAAAATCAACCTGAAGTTAACAAAGATATTTTATTGAATTGTAAAATTTTAAAAAGTTTGCCTGAAACATTTAAATCTTTTACCAACGGTTGGTGATTAATTAATGATGACAATAAAAATTTAGAAAATTTAACTCCAAAAAATTGTACAAATTCTAAAATAATTTAATTGCAAATGTTTCTGAAGAGGTTTTACATGCAAAGGCAATAATAAAAAGTGGATAAATAAATATAGATAAACCATATAAAACTGTTTCTGACCATGATAAAACCAAATAAAATAAATAAAATTTGCTATGACAGAAAAATACATTTTATTTAAAATGCATATTTTGAGTTGCTGATGGTAGACCTCCTAAGCCAGCAAAGGCTAAATGTACACAAACTAATTCTAGTGAAGGTACTGTTCGCTTGACAGTTAGTTCAGATGTTCTTATAACAGAATCAAATAAGCACACTTGGTTTGTAGTTAATGGAGCCACTCACCATATTATTCATAGATTGGATTGGTTTAAAACTTATGGTAAATTTAATGATAATGATCATGTAATAATAACTGCTGCTGGTACAAATATAAAGGCCATTGGTCAGGGATCTATTGATATCCAAGTTTTTCGGGAAGAATAGTAGTAGTAGTAGTAGTAGTAGTAGATTGAAGGGCATTCAACTTCTAGGTTATTACGCCCTAATATGTCCACTATAAATCAGTTAATAAAATACAGGAATCAGGATTATTTCGACTACTATAACAACCTAAATTAATGGATTTTTTTTTAATTTAAATATTATTATTATATATTTAATAAATTATAATAAATAAATTATTATTAACTAAAATAATAAATAATATCTCATTCTTTAATTTAGATTTTCCAGGCTATACCTGCTTTTTTAAGAAAGTTTAACAGCCCATCCACTGTAGAGGGGTTGTTCCCAAGGCACTCCGCCATATTTCTTCCAATGCCTTCCCTAGTGAAGTAATTCTGATAAACTGGGCAAACCTCTATGATGTGCTGGATTGTTAGGTGAACTTGGCAGGTATTACACTTAGGCGGCAGATCTTTGTTAATTAGGTGTATATGAGTAAGGTTCGTGTGATCTATCCGCATACGGGTCAGTATTACCTCTTCTATTCTATTCGGGAAGAATATTGAAGACATTTATATTAACTAATGTATGGTATGTACCTACCATTTCCAAAAATTTATTTTCTGTCTTAGCTGCTCAGGATCAGAGACCAAAAGCAGATTTAAATCTACTAATCTCAAGTGTAGATTGAGGAAGGGAAAGAAACTCTTGTTTCAGGCTCTCGACAAATGTTTGGTGGACTTATCAATTAAATATTAGAGTTATCTCTATACGTCAAGATTCTAAAGCTTTAAGTAACCAATCCATCTCATTCAAAAACATGATTTACTCTAGCTTTATCATGAAAGAATGGCTCATCAAAATAAACGTCACATTAAAGATGTCATTGAAAGGGAATTAAATATTAATGTTCCACTTGACGGTGAATTGTGCAAGGGATGCATTAATGGAAAGGCTCATAGGTTAAAATTTGGTAAAAGGAAATGAGCTGAAAATCCAGGACAGGTGATACACTCAGATGTATGTGGTCCATTTGTAGCATCTAAAAGTGGATAAAAATACTTTGTAGTTTTTAAGTATGACTGGTCTAGATAGAGGAAAGTATATTTCATGAAAACAAAAGATGAAGTATCTGAGAAATTAAAGGATTTTCTTATGGAAACCAAAGTAACTGGACATACTATAAAATCCTTTTTATGTGATAATGGTGGAGAATTAAACAATGAAAGAGTGCAAAGTATCTTAAGTTCACGTGTCATTGAGGTAAAATACACTATGCCATATACCCCGGAACAAAATGGCTGTACAGAAAGGGAGAATAGAACGTTGATTGGAGCTGCTAGAGCCCAATTATTATTCATTCTGGAAGATAATCTTTGCCTAAAGAATTATGGGCTGAAATGATAAATTCAGCTGCTTAAATCCAAAATCGAACTGGTGTATCTTCGAAGGAAAATCACCCTTTGAACTATGGACTGGACAAATACCTTATATTAAACATTTACGAATAATTGGATCAAAATGTTGGGTGCATGTTCCCAAGATTAAAAGGAAAAAAATTGATAAAAAAGCACAGGAAGGAATCCTATTGGGATATGATGGAGATAATGGATATAGAGTAGTGACCCATAATAAGCTCATAAGATCCCGTGATATAATATTTCAAGAATTAACTACTACACTCAAGATAAGAAGAGTTGCGACTCAAGAGCAAACAGCCGACTTCACAGTCCTTGACTAAAGAAGATCAATGAAGATCTGGGCCTATGTGTGTGTGTGTGTGTGTGTTGGATAGGCGGTGAAAGTTCTATGATTAAACAATGAAGGAAGGTGTTGAAGTATGTTATGTATATAACACATTATCTTAATACAAAACTTGTTGTATTATAAAACATCTAGGTGGCAACGTAACCTCATATATATAGTACATGGATATCTGTGTATGTGAGTTATTGAAAGTATCAGTCATGGCGTACTGAGTTCCTATTTTTGAATTATCCCTTCATAAGGCTTTTATGTGTTATTTAAAATATGGATCATGGTTCATCATATGTCATTCACATTTTATACTCAGATTATAATACGAATTATTATTCACAGATTATGGATATATTATTCATGGATATATTTCTAATTTAGTATAAATTTATCCTTAAAGTTCTTGGATTCTTTTAGCAATGAAAAAAATTGCTTTCTTAGATTATGTATAATTGTTTATTTACTACCACAGGTATGTCTTATAATTTACTAAAAGTATCAAAAAGTTGATGTAAAGGAACCCATATGCTTTAATTATTTTATTTAATATGATAAATGCTCTTGATGCAACAAGAGTAAAAATTACCACTGTTCCTCAAGATGGAACTAAATTTGACAGCAACCCAATGCCCTTTAAAAAATGTAACATAATTAACACATTTCACAAGAGAGAAAGTAATGCTTATTTAAGTATTGAAGTTCAGGGGCTCAGATTTTAAAGAATTAAAATTGAAATGTTTTATTTCATACAAAATATATAAAAAATGTAAATGTTGCCTGGCCCTATGTAAAAAATGCCCCTTCATAACTATCTTTAATACAACTCCATTCCAGCACACAATGAAAAAAAATGGAGAGTTTTTTGACCGTAGATATATTAATAGATAATTTTAGTTGGGGTTCGGACAAGGTAGATCCAAAAGAAATACAAATTTCTAAAAATACCGAGTATTTGTTTTTTTTAATTTGTATTTTTTTGGATCTATATTGACTGAACCCCAACTAAAATCATCTAATATTGAAAAAAAAAAAATATTCCAGAGACAAATTAGACATTAGTCAAATAAAAAGAAGATATTTAATTATAATAAAAATCCAAGCACTATAACAATCATCTTCGACAACAGTTTAATAAATAACTATTATATGGAATGTTTTTAAGCCCTTCAAAGAAATATTTATGAAAGTGCAACATTTTCAATAAAGGAAAATGTTTCTTTATCAGTTATGAAAATGATCAATGTTTTGATAACCATACTTATATTTTAATACCGTCGATAAGCATGAAAATGCTGCAAATAGATTAGATTAATATTGACATGAATTAAAAATATATTTATGAATATAATATGTATTCTCATTACATATTCATAAATTGAGTATGAAAGGAAGTTAACAAGTAGCTTCGGCTTTTCCTCTTCAGTAGCTTTGAAAGCTACCACAAAATTTCGAAAGACTGAATCCAGTAGGTCCACTTTAACGCCGCATCTTTCTCATTTGGTTCTAAGCTGAGACGTTCTGGCATAAGCAGGCGATCAATGGCTTCCTCTCATTCAGTCATATCAATTGTAATTGATTCAGAATTAAGGCTTTATTTGACTTCAATACAAGCACAATTGAAATAACGCGTTACATTTTGAGGAACGATAACAAACTAACTGTATAGGATAAGTCATATGTTTTTTTTTTTTTCTTTCCCTTAATTAAAGGCATGGCAACCACTGAGGGTCATTATTGCCTCAAACACCATTGTCTATCATCGTTGTAGAATTTAATGTTATGCAAGATAGATATTTTTTCAAATTTTTATAATTCATTTTATTATAGTTATATTATTGATACAAAAAAAAAATTTATGAAAATTCCTTTAAATACATAAT
>KZ808161.1:18414-29847 GCA_000696205.2 Oncopeltus fasciatus | reverse complement strand
TTTTTTTTTTTTTTTAACTTTCAGGTGTAGATGTAAAAAAGTTGTGGGATCAATCTACAGCTTCAGCACTAAAAGTTGCTCCTTCAAGGGAAACAGCTAGTACAGACTACCTCTCTGACTGCACTAAACTAAGGGCTCTCAATAAAGTAGCTCTTGCATTAATGCGATCTGATCCCATTAAATTAACTGTCTACAACATACAAGGAAAAATTGATTGTGGATTTTTAAGCGTAAAGAATGACATTAGTCTATATCATAATCAAGGTAAATCCCTTTTATACTGAATGCCTCATTGAGTTGGTTTCATAACTAAATATTTTATTCACAAACTATAATTTAAAACTATCAGACCTTCTATTATCCATCTTCATTGGTTCCTGCAAACCATCTTCTGTTGGCGAGCGCTTTTTGACATTGTCCATCTTCTTGGCCGAACACATATGTTCACTGTCACTGTCTGTATTCTACTGCCTACAGTCAAAATGTTTGACAGGTTTATTTTGCAGGAGGGCTACTGGTTTTTTAGAATGTCTGAATAAGTTAAAGAAATTTTTTCTATGTCAGTTCTGTTGTTGACTAAATTGTGTTTTAAGTTAATGTGAACGGTTTCAGATAAAAGGTATTTTTGTTCATAGGGTCAGTGGAAATAATGGTAAAGTTATCGAAGTTAAATGTGTGTCTTTCGTGAATGACATGTTAAAACTTAAATTACTATAAAACTGTAATTTCTCAACTGAATTTTTTTTCCTACGTGTTGTAGTAATAAATAAAATTTCCTCTATTAGTTTGCTTAAATTTGTACATCTTAATTTTATATTAGAGTCTTCAGAACTGAATTTCACCTCAGTCTACAGTTGATAACTGATTTATAGAAAGTCACAGGTCCTGCAAGGTTAACAACGGACACATGAGGGGGCTATAGATTTCTCTGGTTTAAAAAGCTGACTGAATAATAACAATGTATTCTGTAATTTTTTCTCTGCTATAATTAGTAATAAAAATTTTGTCACTGCTACACTTTACTTTTCTAAAATAATTTTTATCAGCTCTGAAGATGATGTAAAAAAAAAATCTATAAAGCAAGAAAAGTTTTGTCAAAACCTCAATTACTTCTTTAATTGTTCAAATGGAGAGTTTTTGACTGTGGAGATTATTAGTAGAGAACTTGTTAGGGTTCGGTCTAGGTGGCCGAACCCCAGCAAATTCTCTTTCTAATTTCTTTAACTGTATATCTCTTTGTCAACAACTTCTCCGTATCCATTACCTGTAACGATTTCCTTGAAATTCCAGATCAATAAAACCTACCTCAATATCTATAATTACCACTGGTGTCATTTATTCTCAGCTATTCTATACATCCTTCTTACCACCCACTCTTCTTAGTCCATATAAAATATAAATCAACAGGCTCTGACTTGAATTATATGGCCCTACCTTATCCTTTATTATTATGCAGTATTTATATTTATTAGTTCAAAATGTAGTGGTATTTAAGGCTCAGAACCTCCCTGACAATAAGGAAAGATCTGAGCATAACTTTCTGTATCCTTGTCGATATTTAGCCACAATATATAACAATGAGTCAGGACATCCTATCTAAAGTGTGGAGTATAGAATTCTTTGAACTTGTTTTAGAAGTAGCTTAGTGTAACCATGAAGAGACTCACAGCAAAATGAGCAAAAACTTGGTTTTTATAAATAAATGACGTGAAAAAGAAAATATGAAATCTTAAACTTTCCTTTTATGTTCTTCAGATGGAACAAATCTGAGTCAGGAAATAATCCTTCCTTAGAATATTAACTCATTTTGTTTGAACTATAATTCCCTATACCTTATAATTCTTGGTCCAGTGATCTTTCCTATTGGTCCTACGAGATCCACTACTTATAATTCCCTATGATCTTGGTTATCATGATCTAACATATTTATTTTTATTCACATAAACTTTGTTTCTTCACAATAATCAATGATCAGATAATATAGATAAATTTCTACTTTCGAGGTTGTTGAGGCATCTAATAATTTTTAAAGGTTCTCTCAACAACCTAGAAAAGGAAGATATTTACAATTATGGGTAAAACAGTTATCATCAGATTTGATCACCCATGTTCAAAACCTGGTTTTGGTTTGGTTTAATCAGCAATTTCAATTAACTAATTATAGTTTAAGACAAAATGCTTACTAAGTTTATATAAAAAGTATAAACTTTACAAATAACTTATTAAATATTCATATTTTTGCTATTAAATTGAACTTCTGATAGTATTATTAACTATTTCAACAAACTTGTTTGTTCGGTATTTATCGCATTATTATTTTTTTTTTTTTTTAAATTATTTTTCTTATCTATGATTTTTATTTTAGGAGCAAGAATGAAAATTGTTCAACTCTGCATGTATTATAACCCACTTTGGTTGAGAATCGCACTAGAAGTATTGTATGGACAGCATATTCCTCTTCAAGAGAATAATATTCATCGAGGACTTGTTTATTTTTTAAAAAACCGTTTACTTAGTGATCATGATATTGTTCACAAACATAAATATGTGAAAGGTAACCATCTTCAGGGACCTGCATTTATAGTAAGTTAATGGAATAATTTGTAAAGTTCTTGTTTAATGTTTAAATGATTTTTATTAAAATGAAATATGGTGGTCATGAATATATCAAATTTGAAGTAGCTCAAATTAAAAGAATAGATGATTTTTTATTGATTGACTTTAGCTACCTGAACTAGCCTTCTCTTCACCACTGTTTAGTTTCAAGAGCAATATTTTCCAATATACTATGTGGTACTCTTTCTTGTCTTCAAGTGACATAGGATAAACATTCTATCGGTCCAGATGACTCTCACCCTTCCTTTGTGTCTTGTCCATTGTCATTGTGACCAATGGATAATTCATTGTCATAAAGGTCCAGATGGATTGATTTTTGTCACATAACATGACAGCTTAGTTTCTTGTAGCAGTTTGGTTTGGAGGGCTTAATGCTCAAATTTAAAATTTTCTCGCTAAGATATTTGTTAGGGCTCATTTTCCACATTTATTACTGGCTTTATGCCATATGGTTTACATGCCTTGTAAGATCTTTCTTGATTTTAGTGTTTGGGACTGAGAAGAAGATTCAATTTGTGTTAGCGATTCTTTGATGGAATTCACTAAGTTGTTCATTGATAGAGGTACCCTAGTCCTTAGGAACTTAAAAAGTTTTATTTTTTGCGTTGTTCTTCCCTCATTTATGTGATCTTTGATATGTTCATGGCTTTTGTATGTATTTTGTTTTTCTTCTTTTGAAATTTTATGAATCTGTTGCTGTCATTTTGATTAAATCTTTTTAACTTATTTCTTGCTGACTGTTGTTATGACATTTTCTTGTGCTAAGAATTAATGGTTTCTTCTAACATGCACTTTTCTTCCTCTTTTTTTTTTTTCACAGTGTAAGTTTTAATTGCATGCTCTATCATTTTAGAGGCAGTCTCCTTGCCAAAATTATGTTTTAACTTAAAATGTTTTATTCGTATTCTGTATCAGGAGTTTTGATCCATTTATACATGCCTATCTTACTAAGTTCCTGATAAACCTAGATATTAGTAATTTTTCAAAGACAACTTCTTTATCAAATGCTGTTCTGCAGTCAACATATAGAGACTTTACAATACTATTTTTCTTTTCTGATTTATTTATGAAAGTATAAATATTTTTCTAAAAAGCTCCTTTTTCGTCTGAACCAGTTTCTTAATCACCTAGTGATTTTTCATAATACAGGTTCATTCTCTTGTACATTATGTACAGTTTTTTTTACTTTTAATGTCAGCCAAGAACTCTAATATTTAGTTAACCTACCAGTCATTCATCATGTCCTCTAATCTCTCCCCCAGAAAATTTCTTTTGATTTCTTCAGGATATGACTTGCC
This sequence comes from Oncopeltus fasciatus, assembly GCA_000696205.2. Taxonomy (NCBI): domain Eukaryota; kingdom Metazoa; phylum Arthropoda; class Insecta; order Hemiptera; family Lygaeidae; genus Oncopeltus; species Oncopeltus fasciatus. The sequence continues at coordinate 25,933 of KZ808161.1, read as the reverse complement.
ACCAACCTCATCATGTCTCCTCATGTTTTTCTAGAAATTCATGATTAGAGGAAGAGGCTTGAGATTTTTTTTTTCTGTCTTTGATTACTTACAAGTATTTATTTTATATTTATGTTGTTTTCTGTTTTATTTCTTCCTGAGCTACTCCTTTCATATTCTTTTCTAATTATGTCCAGTGACATCTAAATTGGATGGTTGGGAATCTATTCTTCAATTCAGTGTTTGATATTTTTATAGTACCTGATGATCACTGAGTTTATAAATTTCATAAATTGTTCTCTTTGTTGCCCTCTAGATTTATTTATTCAATTGTCTTTGTAATAAAATATTTTAATACATACATATTGCTAGTTGAGACATCATTAAGGTGGATGTAAAATCTTTTAAAGATCGAAACAGTCCCATTTTAATGCAATTTTAGAAATAAATAAATAATGGTAAAACTGTTGAAAAGCAATTTAAAATTGTAATAATGTAATAATAATTTAATTGTGTTATTTGAAGTTTTTGTATTTGTCAGATTTCTGTTGAGGGCAACACTGCTCGATTGTAACCTCCTCACTCTGGTTCGCGGCTTTTGTCTCGGTCAGGTCACATGTATTTTGCTCCTTGATTAAATTAGTTTTTATCTCCTTAATCGGTGTTAGTTATTTATTAAAACCCGTTCCTTCAATAGGTTATGGGCCCAGGACGTTACGGAAACAGTGTGCGAGTGTAGTTAATTAAACGACGGTTTTGTCGGAAGAATTTTTGTTTTTCGGTACTGTGTAACGGGTCGGAAATGGAGAATCAAGTTGTTACCAAACTAAAAGGAGAAAGTAACTGGAGCTTATGGAAATTCCAAATTGAAGTGACAGCGGAATCAAGAGGATATTTGGATGTGTTGACCGGGGAAAGTAAAATTCCTGTGGAAGATGGGAAGGAGAAAACATTGTGGAAGGCACTTGACGCCAAGGCCAGGGAAATGGTGGTCTCCCGAATGGAAGAAGAACCAATGGTCCATATTCTCCATTGCAAGACCTCTCATGAAATGTGGACCAAGCTTCTCGCTATTTATGAACAGAAATCTGAGGCGTCTATACACTTATTGCACGAAAAGTTTTTTAGCTACCGCTATGAAAATAAGGGAATTGCGACGCACGTATCGTCGATCGTGGACATAGCCTCAAAGTTAAAACAGTTGGGGGAGAACATTTCTGACAAACAGATCATGACGAAGATCCTGATGTCTCTTCCCTCTGAATTAAAACATTTTGTGACATCATGGGAGTCTGTTGCCCCTGCTAGCCAAACCATAAACGACTTGACGTCCAGGTTGCTGATTGAGGAAGGAAGGATAAATGCGAGGGACACAGAATCAGGTAATCAAGCCTTTGTTGCCTATAATAAAACTTGTAGTATTTGCCACAAGAAGGGACATAAAGCAGATAAATGCTATAATAAAAATAATAATGAAGGTAAAAATCAATTTAAATGTCACTTTTGTCATAAACCGGGCCACTTTAAGAGTGACTGCTTTTTATATAAAAAGAAAAATAAAGATGTTAAACCTAAGGCAGAAAATAACCACAAGAATGCATTTATTAGCATTGCTTGCTTGGGCAATGTAATTCCAGATAAGGATAAATTTTATTTGGACACTGGAGCAAGTGAACATATGTCACCTTATGAAGAATTTTTCAGTCACTTGAGTCCTTGCTCAAAGTTAATAAAAATAGGTGATGGCAGGTTATTAAAAGCCCGTGGTTGTGGTGATATTGATGTTCTGTGTAAAGTGGGAAATGAAAATATTCCAAGTACTTTGAAAGATGTTTTATATGTCCCAGACCTACAGTTAAATCTTTTTTCTGTCTCTCAAGCATTATCAAAGGGACACGAGATGATGGCAGATAATAATATTTGCAAATTAATTAAAAATGGTACCGTTAAAGCTGAAGCTAAAAGAGAAGGGCAGCTTTTTGTGTTAAATATGGTTGTTGATACTAAAGATACGGCTGCAATTACTCGGTATGAGAGTAAAGAAGAGGACATTGTAACTGGAGGAGTAAAAGAAGGCAACACCAACGGAAGAATTGTTTCAGAAGAACCAGCAGAAAGACCTCAAGATGTCACCGGCAACCATTCAGAAGAAATACCTCAAGAAGATGACGCCAGCAACCATTCAGGAGGAGAACAACCTCAAGAAGATGTCGCCAGCAACCTTTCAGGAGACTTTTATGGATTTTCTTCTGAGGAGGAAGTGGAAGAAGTAGATGAAACGAATCCTAATGTTAATGTCAGAAAAGGTAATAGAAGAAAAATGCTCCCAAAATATTTATATGACTATGTATTATCTGCTATCGAGTTTGTCGATGACATATCTACCTCCTATGAGGACATAAAAGGAAGAGGTGACGCAGATAAATGGCATGCAGCCTGCGATGCAGAAATGGAATCAATTATTAAGAATGAAAACTACACATTACAGAAGCTACCATCAGGAAAAAGAGCCATTAATTGTATGTGGGTGTTCAGGATCAAAGAAAACAAACAAGGTCACATATTTAAAGCAAGGCTCGTTGCAAATAGGAAGCTGTTCTATCCTAAGCCTGAAGACAACGAGGCGCCTTTATGTTTCTATGTAGATGCTGATTGGGGAGGAGACCCAGATGGAAAATCTACCTCAGAATATCTCATGTTTGGTGGATCGGTAGAATGGAGGACTAAGAAGCAGCCTGTAGTGACTCTTTCCTCAACAGAAGCAGAATTCGTTTCTTTGTCCGAAGGGACTTCCTATTTACTGTGGGTAAAAGGACTCTTAGAAGAATTAAATTTCAAGTGTGGCTCTGTTCCAGTTTTTGAGGACAATCAGTCCTGCATAAAATGTCTCGACAAGTGGGAACACAATCGATTAAGACATATGAACGTGAAATATAATTTTGTGCGGGACTTAGCCAAAAATAAAACAATTAATGTTAATTATGTGAACTCGGATAGTCAGTGCGCCGACAATTTCACTAAACCTCTGAGCAGTAAAATTTAAAAGGATTTGTTAATGCGCTTGGACTTATATAGTGGACTGGTATATCTGAAGTATACTTTTATCATGTTTAATTTTGTCTTCTGATTTTTAAATTGAGGAGGAGTGTTGAAAAGCAATTTAAAATTGTAATAATGTAATAATAATTTAATTGTGTTATTTGAAGTTTTTGTATTTGTCAGATTTCTGTTGAGGGCAACACTGCTCGATTGTAACCTCCTCACTCTGGTTCGCGGCTTTTGTCTCGGTCAGGTCACATGTATTTTGCTCCTTGATTAAATTAGTTTTTATCTCCTTAATCGGTGTTAGTTATTTATTAAAACCCGTTCCTTCAATAAAAACTTATTTCTAATACATTTAATTCACGTAGAAGTATTATTCACTTTACTCACTTTCATGAGATGGCCAAGTGTTGGAACAGCATTCTGAATATGTAGTTTCCAGGTTGTTTCTCTGACAAAGGAGTATAACTTGTCCCTCACAAAACCTCACAAAAAATAATCAAGAGGAGTAAGGTCAAAAGATCATTGAGACAAGACATGAGACCTCCTCTTCCTATTCACCTACTACCAAACACATCTTAAATTGCATTCCGGGCTGCCTTAAAAATAATACAGAGCTACTTAGGTTTAAGTAATGAAAAATTTATATGATGAAGAAAAAATACATAATTTGTTTTGGCTTTCATGAGAAAAGTAAGAAGGAGAATTCCATGCTCTGACAAATCTGATCTCTTATGAAGCAACAAACTTTGGTCAATTGAGTGGATTTTGCTGGGCTCAGAAATGGGAGTTGTGCCTATTACCCATCACTACAAAAGTAGCCTTGTCACCGGATAGAATTTTATGGAATGTGGGCTCTTCTTCCAGCTTCTCCAATCCCCCTCACAAACAAAGCTCCACTCTCGCAAACTCAACAAGCACAAACTCCCTAAAATAATAATATTTCAAAGTTTATATTTATATACCAGGTATGCAAGTTTAAAATGTCGTTTTAATTCCAATAGAATGCGCTCTTAGCCTATTGAAGGATTTGCTTATCTCTAAACGCTATTTTGTTTGTTAGTCATTTGTTTACAAAAGTCAGTTGTTTTTAAGTCGTTTACGTGGACGTATCATACCTTTCTTTGGTGTTAAAAATGTCTAATTTTAAGCCAAATAAAGAGCATTTGCGGCATGTCATGATTTTCTTATTTAATCAAAAGAAAAAGGCATCTGAATGTCATCGAATTTTTGTTGAGACTTATGGCGATCTTGCTCCAACCGTCAAGACATGTGAACGTTGGTTTCAACGTTTCAAACGTGGTGATTTTGATGTTACTGATCAAAAACGAGAAAATCGATCAAATCGACTACGAGCTTCTCAAGCCCGGCGAAACAGTCAATACCGAGCGCTACCGACAACAAATGATCAATTTGAGTCACACATTGATCGAAAAACGCTCAGAATGGGCTCAAAGGCACGCCAAAGTCATTCTTCAGCATGATAACGCTCCTGCACATTCAGCCAGATTGACTAAGGAAACGATTTCTTCGCTTGGTTGGGAACTCCTACCCCACCTGCCATATTCACCTGACTTGGCGCCTTCTGATTATCACCTCTTCTCATCGATGGGACACTCATTGGCGGAGCAACACTTCAACAATTTCGAAAACGTACGAAAATGGCTCGATGAATGGATTTCAAATAAATATGAAGCATTCTTTTGGAATGGTATCCATATATTGCCCGAGAGATGGACAAAATGTGTAGAAAGCGAGGGACAGTACTTTGAATAAAATATATTATACTTTTTTAAATTACTGTGTATATATTTTAAGAAATAAACGACATTTTAAACTTGCATACCTGGTAATAGGGTCCTATTAGATTTTATATAAACTGTATTTTACTAATGCCCAATTATATTGGTCTAGTGTAGTTCTGTATCCTTTCCTTTCTTTATTGCTTGATTATTTTAGCCAATTATTCTTTATTTTGTTTTTTTACAGTTGGAAATGAACAACTTTATTCTTTTAAAATTTTTGACATTAATTTATTTTTTGGATCATGCTAAGATGAAGAAAATTATTCCTTATGACCCATGTCTCTTTTGTAAGAATTCTCCTATTAAGGTATGTTTCATCAAGTATAATTTTTTAACTTACATTGTACAAAAGTACTAATCCCTCCAATGTTAATTAAAAACTAAAATGATTCATAACTAAAATAAATGTGTTTATGTTTACCAAACCTTATCATTAATAATTATATATTAAAGACATCTAAATGGCAGACCATACAGTTCACACAAATTTATAATTATTTCTATGGAACAAAAAATATGAGCATAGTCCTATGAGCTCTTTAATATTTTAATTTATCCATATGGTTATCTAAGCCAAAATAATAAAAAAATGCTTGAAAATAACTATGTAACATGAGAATATTCATCCTCTTTGATGAAAAATTAAGAAACCAAGTTTGGTATTTAAGCATGTTTTTACAAACCATTGAATGGGTTTTTATTATTTTTAGAACCATTCATTTGAAGAGGGTTTCATATTATGTGACATTCTTATGAAATACTCAATGAAGAAAGCATTTAGTATGTGACTATGAATGTTGAGTGTTTCCTCATGACAGACTATTATTTTCTAAGAATTTATTCACAATGTTTTGTGGATTCCTCTCTTTTTGTACTAGATAAAACTAGGATTTTCAATTTCTCTGTAGACACTGAAATGTTGCTTGAGTTGTAGTTAAATAATGTCTTAATTATTATTACAGTTATGGCAAGAGTTTATAGAATACAGTATGTATAATTTTATAATGCTAGTATTCTATAATATATTTATGAAAAATTTAAAAGTTATTTAGAATTTAAAAAATTAGTTATTTAAGAATGTGAAATTTTATTTAGAAATGTTACTAAGAATATTGAGAATCTCCCCCTTTCTGCTCCTAGTCTGTCTACATCCAACCTTCTTGATCTTAAACTTTTACCCTTTTCAGCTTTGTTCTTATTTATGTTCATTTATTCTCAACTAAAGAGAATCTACTTTGTTTATCCTGGCTCTGTAGCTTCTATCAGTCCTTTTTTTTCTCATCATTTAAGTTTGTCTAGGACAGATAATACTGCACATTGGTCAGGGATTCAGTCCCAGAATTCGGATAAATAAAAATAATTTTTAAACAAAAAAAATTTATACAATTAATGAGAGGGAATAGAATAAAAATCTATCTGTCCCAGCCAGGAATCAATCTGTTCCTGGCTGGGACAGATAGATTTTTTATTCTATTCCCTCTCATTTATTGTTTAAAATTTACGTGGGATAAAATACCACAACCAAATATTTACTAATATATTACACTTGTCTCCATTGTACTCCGTTTACTCTCAATTTCGTATTCATTATAACAGCATAATTATAATTTTTCAGACTTATAAAATATAATACTTCGATATTAAGAAAATAATTTAAATAATAATTAAAAATATTTGAATATAACTAAAGACACTGAATACTTATTTATTTTATATCTACTTTCAGTAACCTGAATAAAAATAAATTTCTCACTATTGAGCAGTTCCTACCAGATCCCCTTCCTCGTTTTATTATGTTAGTCTCTGATAAACAAGCCATGAACCATTTTTCTATTCCATTAAAACTTTAATGGAATTTAAAAATTCCATTAAAGATAAAACAGGTTAATATTTCTTGCGCGTTTGTCCATTAAATTCATAATGCACAAACGCGCAAGCAATATAATTTACAGATAAGTCCAAATTCTATCACAACTGCACGTCCAGTCCACGTAAGGTTTATGTCCGAGAGTATGAGTGGTAAATGAACACAGCAAACCCCAACTTAGTTTCAATATTATTGTTTGATTTCTTAGTTAATTCTCGGTGTCAAGTGGTAAATTTCACGGATTTGGTGTCATTTTTATTTATTTATCGTGCAGGGAATTTCTGGTCAAAAGTCAGGGAATATGGGAGAAACTCCACCTGGCTCGCTCCCCTAGAAAATAATTTGCGTTCGGAAAGTGCATATTACTAGTAAAGGAAAAAAAAGATTAAAAATTTGTGACATGTTACATTGACACCAAGGATTGTATAACACTATTGGGGTGAAATACAAAATGGTTGAAATGAAGTTGTTTTTATTGTTTGTTTTTTTTTGGTTTTTTTTTTTTTGTATGATAAGTTCCGATGGTTACCTTGTTATGGCATAAAGGGTGTGTCTGAGTGTATTTCGTTGAGAAATATGTCAAACAATGAATTTAATCAAGATAAGTTTCGCTGGCATATCTTCTTTTTTTTTCATTTAACTTGTTTACATAGTATATTCGAATATAGAATTTATTTGGTAAACCCATCATCTACCAATTTTTGTGTTGAAGAATGAACTTCTTAGAGGAATGTGTTGCGGAATTCACCATTTATACTTCGAAGATATTGTTTCAAAGATCTTCTTATATAGCTTTATATATATAGAAAAAGCATCTACTCCAAGG
>KZ808161.1:0-11686 GCA_000696205.2 Oncopeltus fasciatus | reverse complement strand
TATATATATATATATATATATATATATATATATAGTTCAAAGTACAAATTACCCTCATACTCAGCAATATATACAACTGAGCTGCGAACAATCTGTATCACGCTCTAAATATCCATAAAAAATACCAGTTCTTAAGTATTGATATGCTCTGACTTAATTTCTGCCTTTCACAGCATAGCAAACTATAATAAATTGGGAGCAAAAATTAAAAAAATTTACAATTACATGGATGTATTAGATAGTCTCAATAAATCTGTACTTTTTCAGTAGACTCCAGGGCACTCTGGAATATTGGGCAGTGAGGCAGCATATAAAGCATCTTAAGAAGCTACTCTGATGAATAGCCTGCCCATTTATTTATACTAAATAAATGATATCAAGACATGGAAAGATAGAGCCTAGAAAAGCTAGGAGTCCATGTGGACTGAAATTCCACTCACTAACAAATTAAGGACACTCAAGAAAACAACAAAATAGTGGGTAAATTCTGTGAGAGGCAATAGGAAGAAGGAGGTAGTTGTGGCAATGCTGAGGATAGGATACACAACCTTAATACATACAAATTTAATTATGAAAACAGATCAGCCAAAGTGTGAATTTTGCCAATCTCTCTTAACTAGAGAGATACTGAAAGAATGCACTCTAATGAACTAGATATTTATAAACCTCAAAATACCAAATATATATATGTTACTAAGAAAGTTGAATATTTATATACAAAAAGCTGTAAGACAAAGTTAAAGTATTGAAGTTCAGAGTTTTATCCATTTTGTACACATAATTTGTGTGATTTGATTGTATGGTTATATGCCATATTTTTTTTATTGATTAAGTGATTTGATCCAACAATAGGCATTTGTCTTAGACAGGTTTCGCAGATTCAAATCCATTTCTAAAGAAATGTATTGAAAAAGAGTCTTCCCCATAAGTGTTTATTACACATTTACCCTGAGACTCTTAATCATGAACTTAGGTGGATGAATGAGGATATAAAAAGTTACTTTTGAATTTCTGTGTATGTTTAGTTTTATCATTATATGTATAATAAAATATACCATTTAATGCAATAATCTTTGATCATATCCTTACAGGCTCATTTTAGAGGGTACATTACAAGAAAACATTTACAAGCTGAACTCAAAAAATTAGCTAAAAAGAAGCAGCAGAATATATCAAAAAGTTCTAGTCAAGGTCTCGTTTTATCTGTGATGTTTACAAATGCTCTTTCAATGTTTATTCTCCCCAATAATAAATGTAAAAGCAGGAATTTGGGTGATTTATTAATTGCTTATAATGATATTGGTAAGTTATTCATTTAATATTCTAATTAGAACTTTACAGATAGAATATTTTTCATTAACAGCCTTCCTGACTTAACAGAATGGTATTTCCTTCTCAGGCACTCATTTATTTTTTAAAGAGAGTAGCTCTGTTACCACCATTCTCAAAAATTTTTTGTTGTAAATATCTGGTTTTCTTATTCTTATGTTTAATTTTGATCCATTTTATTAATGTTTCAGTTTTTGTTTTTTATTTTTGAATACATTATTCTTGTCTTATTTTACAGTAAACAGAATTTTTAATACATTGAGATCAAAAACAGTCTTTGCATAATTTAATTTCAGAAATGCAATACTTCAAGTATGAATTTTTTTTTTTTCAAAAAAGTTAAACCAGGCCAATTTATCAACCTTGTGTTTTAACATACCCATCACATCCTTCTGGCTTGAATGACACTTCCTGCCATGATCATGATCATTCTGAAGATGGCTTGCATTGCAAGCTGAAAAATTGCTATTAAAGGATACATTTTTAAATAAAATACTTTTTTTTCTAATCTTCTTTCTGATCAAACCTCAGCTATAAAATTAATTTCACTGTCAACTGTCTCCTTCACAAAACAAGAGAGAAATGTTTTTGAGTAATCGGGACTTTCTTTACATGTATGAGGTTGAGACAGAGGTGAAAAATCTTGTTGATAGAATAAATGAATGGAGCAGGTTACTTTGAAAATGTAAGTTGCGGAAACAAAATGGAAATGAATAATTAAATTTAAGTACAGCATTGCATAAGAAGGGGAAAAAAGAAAAGGAAAGAAAAGAGGGAATTGAGTGATGAAAAAAATAAAGATTCCATTCTACATTCCTAAATATAATTATAATAAAAGCTATATTTCTCCTATAAATCTAAAGGATAAACCTTTTGCAAAGCTCATAGATAGTAGTAGTCCCACTTAGCTAGTCCTTTGTCTGCTCTTTACTTAAGCAGTTCCATCTTCCAATGGGTATTGATCAGTCAGTTGGATCTTTCCATTAACATTTGAATTAACTAAGATTTTTTTAAATTAAAGATGTGAGGAGTAAGCTTTAATACTAATGATCGATAATAAGTGAATTTGTTTCTATATGAGGTTATCTCTTCGTTAGTGTCATCATGCATGTAGCTAAATGTTAACTTTCTTCTCCATGATTATCCTTCAAGTGTGCATAGAAATGCAAATATATTTTTTTTAACCAGAATTATATAGCATAGAAATAAGCTGTTGCAAAATCGCAACACTGACCCTCAGTGGGGTCATAGAGGTTCTTACCTTTTCAAGCTAGGATTTTCAGTGTTTCTGCAAAATTTATTATTTTAGTCACTTTAAAGATAATTAATTTTTTTTCACGTAGGCTTCGACGGTCGTCAGAAGTATTTACCGTTTCTTCTTCCGGGTTATCAAAAATAACACCAATTTGACACGGTCCAACCCGGAAGAAGAAACGGTAAATACTTCTGATGACCGTCGAAGCCTATGTGAACATAATATATATCTCCACTCTGTGATAAACAACAAATTGAAAATAAAACATACAAAATAAAACAAACTCACATCTCACAATTCAAGAGGCCAGATGTAATGGCCTCTCCGAAATAAACAAACCCAACAACCCTTTGCACCCTATTATTCCAATATCAATTCCCTCTCTTTCATAAACATAATAAATTCCTACTCCCTTCCTTACTTGCACCCAGCCACCATAACTCTTATGATATAAAACTCCTTTTCTCTAAACAAATCTCTAAAAATTCCTACTAATTTTATGCTTGCATCACTTGATTCACAAGCCTTTTCACATATCTTCCCATTGACGAAGCCCTTACTATAGTTAAAAAAACTGGCACAACCTCTCACAACTTCGTCATTGGACTCTTACTTACAGGCTCTCTCACTGCACTCAGGTTACCTTCTATTTCAAAACAAATATAAATCTCAGAACTTGCCATGGGAAATAGCCTTGTCTCTCTCTTTTTCCCCATCACACCCATTGGTATGTGCACTTTTCAAATTGTTTACAATGTACATGTTCCTTTTTCTTATATATGTACAGTATTTAGTCTAATTACTGATAAATTTATGTTTTGATTACACACACTCTTATTGTTTTAATAGAGACTTTGTTGGGATTCAGTCACGNGTCCAACCTGGAAGAAGAAACGGTAAATAATTAATTTTTTTTTAATTTAGTATTTTTATTCATTTTTAAAGATAATTAATTTATTGAACAAAAGAAATTACACAGATACATTTTTTTTAGGATGAAAATGTCTAGAAAGGTATATATGAAAGTTGTAGCTCAAGATCACACAATACTATGTACATGATTGAGGAAACAAACTTAATAAAAAATGCCACACATATAGACTTATACATAGCACCCCCTGAGGTAGGAGTACTCACTGATGAGGATAGTGGCGATGATGATGAGGGGGAACTATAAATAATTTGTCTGCAAAGCAACTTCAGAGAATTCAAATTTTGACTTAACTTCTGATTCAAAAGAGGATAGGGAGACTAAAATCTCCCCTTGAGAATCAGTTCAAGGAGGAATATGGTTTAGGAGAAGTTGTACTCCAATTTTGTAATATTATACCACATTTGTCTAGTAGGTATTCTTTTTCAAAAAAAAAAAATTTTGTGCCTCAACATAACCTAATAAAAAATTACAATGAGAATATGCGTGGGACAGATAGAATGGACCAAAATGTTGCGATTATAGAACAGAAACACATACTAGGAAATGGTATTGGTGCATCTTCACCTGGCTTCTTGATGTTTCAGTTCAAAATTCATGGCTTTTATATAGACATATTGGATATAATGATCCTATTGAACTCTTAGGAGAGTCGATGACCCCACTCGTTCCCAGCGTTGAATTTTTGCAACAGGACTTTTCAGGCTTCCCTTGTTCAGCATCACTCCCCACATATTACACACACAATTACATATTGACAGAAACTGAATTATTCTGAAGTTTTTAAAAATTTCTGATATGAGTTCTGGGAACAACTGGGTTAAAGTGCCACATGTTTTACTTGTGTTTCTCTCTGTTAATTCTGCCTTTTTTTTTTTTTTTTTTGTTTAGATATCTGTACAGTATTTTCTCCAGTTCTTTGTTTGGAATTGTCTACTAACTATTGCTTTTTTGAGAAACTCTGGAACGATCTTAACCAAGGCCTTCGTTATGGACCCCAAGTAGAAATATTTAGGCATGGCCTTAATATTCTTTTAAAACTAGCTAAGTTTCCTCAGACCGAAAATTCTTTAGTTCATGTGAGTATCATATTTGTCGATTTAATAATTAATTAGAAAATTTATACATTTACAAATAAATGAAGGAAAAATATGTCAATTTTAACTTAAGTTATCCTGAAAAAATCATCTTTACTAATTTTGTGTACACTGTAACAATTCGAATCCCATTATGGGATTATTATTTTTAAAACGACCAGAATTTATTGTTTCCTTATTTAATCAATGCTGTTATATTTATTATAACTGTTATTATATCAGTTGGTCACTAATATGACAGTCAACAGGATGACTGAAATATATTAAGTAGCTTCAACACAGCCTGACTTATTTATATTAAAGAGCATGTGACATTTTCTTCTGATAAATATTTTCTTTTGTTGAATTATTGCAAATATATTTTTAAATATTTATACAGATATTTAAAATAGCTGTATGGTTTTTGAAGGTTGCACATTTTAATTAATTCCAAAGGAATGCAGCTGTTGTGGTTGTCTCATAAAAGGTTTTTTTGGGGGGGCAGGGGGGTCCAAATCTCTGCCAAACTAACTAATAAAAATTAAAATTATTGAAATTATTGTCACCAAAATTTGTGTGTGTCTCATGTGTCAGTATTTTCTGTCTGTAAACTCTTCAATATTTTAAGTTTTCACAAAATTGCTTCTATTTAAATACAGAAGGGAAGGATGGGTTTACTAACAATCGAACTTGTACTATCAAGTATAAATGAGTTTTTTGTTCTGTTTTTTTCTTATGTAGTTGGTGAATTTTAGTCTAGTAAAATTAACCTCTGGACACTTTTCTTTCATGATAAATATTTTCAATTATTTTGTGATAAAAGATATATTTTAAAATGTTTATAGTTAAATTGATACATTAGGAGTAGAAGCTGACCTGAATCCTCAAATTTTGAAATAACAGAGACCATATTTTATTTGTGATTTACTTTTCACAATGAAAAGAACATAATGCATTGCTAAAAAACAAAGAAAAGACAGCCATAATGAGTGAAATTTGATCAGCATAATAGTTATATTAGGAAATGGAGTTTATTTGTATTATTTTATTTATTATTTTTATTACAAAATTGTATTACGATAGTTTGATTGACTAGTAATATGATTTATTTATAGTGAAAAGGGGAATTTATCTCAAACAACTTGAGTTATTTAATTAAGCTCATAAGAAGTTAGATACACCGCAGCCAAAGGCTCAGCATATTTTCATTTAAATCAACAATTTGGTATTTTTGTTTGCAATTTTTAAAATTTTACAAGTTTAACCTATACAACTGTGAATAAAAATCTCATGGTATATATCTACTAGTGTTTATTATATAATATTTCTTTAAGTTTTTTTAATACTTATGTAGCTTTATTAATTTTTTTCTTCTTGTAATTTATCTGTGGTTTCCAATTTAAATTTTGATCCAATATTACCCCTAAGAATATATTATTTTTAAATAATGTATTAGTTGTGGTATTTAATCCCACATTAATTTTATACTATAAATGCAAGGGAATAGAATTTTTTTTAAATTTACTACCTCAGCAGGGACATGGGTTCGTGTCCTGGCTGAGGTAGTAAGATTTCTATTCTCTTGCATTTATTGTATATATTATTTTTGATCTCTTCAAATTATAATTTTTTAAAACTAATATTTAAATGCATCACCTTTTATTTTAAAACTCATGTAATGTGTTTTGGAAGTATTTAATAACAGTTTGTTGGGTTTATCACCGACTTTTTAACAGCTGTATTAGTGTTATTTAGTTTACTATTTATTTGTTTTTCATTAAAAAGTGTATTCAGACCAACCACATGGGATATAAATATGATAGATTATTACTTATTTTGTAAAGAATTGAAACAATAGTTAGCCTATAATTGATCCTTGAGGTTTAGGGCTTTTCAGTCGAGTTTTTATGGATTTGTTGATAGTCATTGAAAACTACTATAAACTGTTATTTCTCATTCAAATAATATTGTATTGATTGGAATGAATGTCTTCTTATGCCATAATTGCGCATTTATCAATAGGAATATTTTGATCTTCCCTGTCACATGTTTGATAAGTCTGCAAGAAGGACTAAACCCTTTTCTTTTTATACTTTTTATCCCTAATTATATTTGTATATTTTTTTATTACTTCAATAGTGATTTTATTCTGTCTATACTTAACAATTTTTTTTAAAGTAAATTTTATTTTTCAAATTTATCTTTCTAACTTATACAACTATTTCCTTGCTATTACTTGCTAGTTGTTTATTAAGTTTTCTTAGGGTATGATACTCATATTGGTTCATGGATTGGGTTGAACTATCTTCTTAATTTAGTCTTATACTAATAAGACTACAATATCATTTGATATTGTAGAATATCAAATGATTATTAAGATCTAACTGGCTTGTGTTCTTTGTTAAAACTGTTAGAGATGACTTGTTTGAGTAAATTAAGTATTTTTGCATAAGTAAATATTTTTTGAGATCTAAGACTGCAATCTAGATTGCAGAAATCCCTACTTTTTTTTTGTCTGTGCAAGATTTGAAGATTTATTGGTTTACTTATATATATATTCAATTCCCTTAGATAACCAATCTCTTCTGAAATGTACTTATATTAATAAAGACTAGGGAATCATATGACAAGAAGACTAGACCTTTACAGGAAGGGGCCAATTGAAGGATGCCACCTGATTCCTTGCTTCAAAAGAGGAAATTTTACAAAATTATAATAGAAGCTTGCCAGCGGCTCCCCAGTCAGTGTTTAGTTAGCGTTAGTCAGATTGCTTGTCTCAGAGAGTCTGGCTGGTCATAGCCGTTTTAGTACCGGTAACAGTGAGGTGATAAGTACTGTCACCACTAGTTACATAGATACTGTAATTAACAAGTTTTTTGAGGCATCTGTGTAAATAAGTACATTTAATTTATTTGTTCTTATCTGTAATTAGTGTAAGTCATTTATAATTTCTATTTATTTATTTATTAGTTAGCAAGGAGAGTAGGTTCCATTGTTAGCTCTAATTAGTAGGTGTACTTATTTATTATAATAAATTAACTTCAATTTATTTTGTTCTTAATTATCATTGACTCATAGCCTATGACAATTATATAGTAAATAAATGATAATTACTATTATGGAAATCGAGATATGTTAATCATGGCTGGTGGGCCCTAAATAAATTTGTTATTATTTCATAATCTTTTTTAATAAATATCATGTAATATTTATTTATTTAAATCTTTTACTACCATTTGCTATTTTATTTTTATTTTACATTTATTATGCTAGAATGATTTATAATCAAGTATATTGTTAATGATGATTCAATACATGATTTCAGAGTATGGATATCTATGATGGATATAATATTCTTATTTCACTCATGGGAAAATTTTTAGAAAAAAATACAGACATTTACTGCAAAGCTGCCACTGTCTTATGGTTTTTACTTAAGTCTCCGAATACTCATAATAAGGTATGATGCTGCTTACATACAAGATTATTTTTGCATTTTACTTATTATCCTCTAAATTATATTTACTTTCAGATAAAAACAAGGCAAATATTTTTATAGTAAATAGAACTACGACAGACCTAAATTCCAGCTATTTCTTTTACAAGCATCCCTTTTTGCTCTTTCTGTTTTTTACTTTCAGTTGGCTATACACTTGCTAATTTGGAAGCTAATACTTGACTGTATATCCACTGTCTAGGCATCAATAAAGTGGAATTAATATTATTACAAAATATTTTGTATCAGAAATCAATCATTCGTTATTATATTAAGCATAACAACAGTCAATAATGGTCGTATTTTATTATATCATGCTACTAACTTTTCAGCCAGTATTCAATAGAAATATACTAAATATTAATTTTAATTTGCACATAACTTTTTTCCTTATTTTGGAGGGGATAAAATTACTTGGCAGCATTAAATGATGTCTTGGAGAAAATTGATAACAAGATTTATCAAAAACATTTGTGCTCTTTGATCTATTTCCGATAGCAAAGCTTATGCAGTCTCAATTGAGCAGCGTTCATTTTTTTGAATGGTTATTCTATTTATTCTACCCTATAAATCAACGTAATTTTGTCTCATTCCAATCAGCATTTAGGTTAACATTTTATTTGCATAACATAGACAAATAATGGAGAGTTTTTTTGACCATTGATATTATTAGATGTTTCTTGTTGGGGTTCAGTCAAGATTAATAAATAATAAAAAATTCAAATTTAAAAAATGTGTATTTTTTAAATTATCTGCCAATGTTTCGGCTTACACTGTAAGCCATCTTCACGGCTATCATGAAGAGGAAAGAGGACGTCATGTCTCTAAGATCCCATTTTCAGTCATGAAATTTTTAAATTTGTATTTTTTTTTTGGATCTATCTTGTCCAAACCCTAACAAAAAACATCTTATAATAGACAAATAATTTTTTTAGTAAGAGATGCAGATAATCTAATAAACAAAAGCAATAGTTGGGTTTTGGTCTAAGTATTTATTAAAAAAATGTTTAACACAACTTTTTCAAAATTTTGTTTTTATTATTTGCTGACATCTTGGCTTATTCCATAACTCCTTCAGAGCTATCATAATGGTGAGGGGGAAATGTCAAAACGAAGAAATCAGTAAAGTATGTAAGAAATATTCATGTGTGTATATGAAATGTCAAGGAATTATAAAAAAAACAAACAATAATGACATTTTGAAGAAAACTGATTTTTCTTCAAAACTTTGTCCTAATCCTAACTAACTCTCATATTGTATAGTTACACAGTCAACCTCTGTTTTATTATAAAATTATATATCATACGATTAATATAAGTAGTTTAGATACATATAAAACATGATAATTTTGTAAAGGGAGAAAATAATTGAGTTGCATAAACTCAAAATAAATTTTTCTTCTGAAAGAGAGAGAGGGAGGTTGCTAGAGTTTTTAAAGATGCACATTTTTTTCTGTTTTTGTTCTTAATAATTTCAGTTTATTTCTGAATTATATTATTGATTTTCTTTCGTTTCAGATTAAGGACAAATTGGACTTGGAAAGATTGAATTATTTTTATAAAAAAATGTCTAAAAAAGCAACTATTGCTAAGAAAAAGTTGATTCCCTCTCACAAATTAGACTGGGGTTATTTCAATAAACCTATTGAATTTTTATGTATTAAAACTGCAAGTGAAGAACTCAGGAAGTTACTGATCTGATTTTGTTAATTGATTATTTTTGTAAAATTGTATAAAATTGTTACTCAATATATGGAATATTTTTATATTTTAGTAAAAATTTTAAAGAAAATGAATGACTTTTTATTTCTTCTGTTCTTTTAATTCTTACAATTCAAGGTTAGTATTCAAAATTTTCTAAAAAAAATTGTGTTTCAATTAAAATGTGTCACTTTAAAAGTGAAATTTAAAAGGAAGTAGTCTATTTAAAAAAATAGTTTTGTATCTTAAACTTTCATCTAAAAGTAAGCTTTTTAAACTGTTTAGAAAAAACTTGTTATAAAAAGAAAAATGAAATGTACATATTTAAAATAGAAAATTTTGGGAAAAAGCTTATTGAGAATGACAAGTAGGTTAATCCTGCGAATAAAATATTCATAAAGAATCAGAACATTAAGGTGAAATAATTTATCCTGTTATTCATTGTATGCTCGTTGAGAACAATGAATGTAAAAGATATGTCCACTAAAGTTTGCTCTAGACTGGCCAGGAAGATAAAATGAGATGAAACCTCACCCATCATAGCTACATTCATCAATTTCTTCATTATTATAGATTTTTGTAAAAATTGTTTAGAATATAAAGTTAGAAAATTATATTTCACACCTATCTTGTTCTATAAACTTTTTCATATTTCAAATAATAACACAGATATTACAATTATAAATTTTGGTCCCCCTCTCCCCTCCAATTTAAAACAATTAGAATGGAATAATTTGAAATACTTAATATGATTGTCCTTTTTATTGCCCTCTCTTGAAACAGGCCGCTTTCCCTTTGTACCTTCCGCCTCTTACCTTCTCCCCCCACCTTTCTACTTCACACAATGTGTATAAGGAAAATTTATACTTTAGTCATGGAAATGTGAACTTAGGGGCAGGACGTCCTCTCTCGTCTTCATGATAGGTAGGTGTGGCAAATTACTGTTTTAATGTTATTAAATTATTTTTCAATAAATTGTTGTTTGCATATTTTTTAAAAATATTTTTAAATTCTCTTACATAGCTTTCTATATTCATACTTTTGATATCACATTATATTATTGTAATTCTCTATTATATTATTGTCAATTATTATAGTATTCTCATGACATTGTATTTCNAATTACTGGGTTCTCATGACATTGTATTTCTACAGCCCTGAAGATGGCTTACAATGTAAGCCGAAACGTTGGCAGATAATTCTTTAAAAAAATATATATTTTTTAAATTTGTGTTTTTTAGATCTACCTTGACCGAAATCCAACTAAAAGCATCTAATAATTAAATCTAAATCTTCGAATTTTGTTTTCAAAGTTAAAACTGGAAGAAAAAAAAAAAAAGCACATTTTTAGATTAAGATATATTTTGAAATGATGAGCAAATATTTTGAAAATGGAAGCAAAATATTCAAATTAAAAATAATTTAGAATTTTATTCTTCATCATACAATGCCCCAAAAAAATAAGTTTCATGAAAAATCCAATGAACAAAAAGAAGTTTGTTGTAACAAACAGAAGTTGTACAGAAGTACAAGATTGTAACAAATAAACGATACTATAAAGAAATTTAAAAAAAGGTTTTTTGAGTATATTTAAATCTACATGTATGCCTCAAATTTTATTACAAAAATGTGGTATAAAATAAAAAAATTAAATTATTTTTAAAATTTAGATAATGAAAGGTGAGTTGGAGATAGTAAGTTTATGAAATACTCATGCATCAAACATTTTTCTGAAAATATTAAGAAAATGTTTGCTGAATATGTTAAAATTTTGGGTTGAAGACAGCCAATCAATTAAAAATTGATGTTCAAAAAGAGAGTTTGTTGACCGTAGATATTATTCTAAGATGATTTTAGTTGGGGTTCGGTCGAGGTAGATCCAAAAAACACAAATTAAA
>KZ808160.1:222263-232553 GCA_000696205.2 Oncopeltus fasciatus | reverse complement strand
ATATATATATATTCCTCCATTTATATTATTGTATTTATGCCCAGGTGTACAATAATAAAATTTTTACCTTCTAAAGAAAGAGTTTGAAAAAAACCAACCGTTATTTAGTTATTTACACATAATTTAAATATAAAATTATGAGTAATACT
Organism: Oncopeltus fasciatus; assembly: GCA_000696205.2. Classification (NCBI taxonomy): domain Eukaryota; kingdom Metazoa; phylum Arthropoda; class Insecta; order Hemiptera; family Lygaeidae; genus Oncopeltus; species Oncopeltus fasciatus. Next base: position 232,404 of record KZ808160.1, on the reverse strand, counting down.
CCAGTAATCTAAAGGTTTCAGTCGCTATTCCGTCAGCATAAACATAAATCATGTTTCAGTTACTTCATATCTTACTTCGCACACACACACACACGCATATATATATATAATTTATATTATTTAGCTTTATGTCCACACCAATTTTAAGTGACGCTTTTACAGTAGGGGATGTTTTAGGGTCATTGGAGGGAAGGGCTATCTACTGGTTGCCACCCCTTTTTAAACCCCCATGGCTCAGGACAAGCTTCTATGAAGGAGAAAATATAGAGGCAGTGGTAGCCAATAGGGGGTAAGTGCACCTTAAGAGCTGTCCTATACGTTGTCCGTCCTCAAGTTGGTCGCCCGACCAACTTCATCCGTGGGCTTTATGGATGTGTCTGTAAAGGACGTACGGCTCGTGTAATTGAAGTCCATGGGAAGCGTATCATTGCAGAAGTATTTGGGATTTTTAAAAAAATATCATAAAATTTTAGTATTTATACTGCAAACCGTAAAACAGAGTAAAAGTTGGTCTTGTACGTAAGGTACCGGACTTCTAAGACAAAGGTCCCCAGGTTCAATGCTCACAGGATACTGCTGGTTTTTTCTTCCTGTGCTCTTGTCTGTAACGACCTAGAGGATTTTTAGTGCGTTCCTGGGGTACACCCAGCCCTAATTGGAAACCATTCGTCATTAATAAGGAAAAATCAGGCGGTCAGAATGGCTTGCTCACAGCAGGACTCTCTAGTGTGTTGTGGTTCGAGAATAAATATCTCCTTAATAACATTTATTTCCCCCCTGATACTTGAGCATTGAAGAATGCTTTCGATACGGTTGGCCTAATCATCGTCAATATCTTCTTTTATTAAAATAAGCGAGAAATTTATTTTTCTAACGCTTTCCTCTTGTACGTCTCCCCAACTCTTCGTCTGTGGGTCAGTCTTAGTGATCTTATATTTTCTCTCACTGCTCTTTCTTATAAGTACAATTTAACAATTTATAGTGAAACATGGCAATTCTGCTTAGCGAACGCTGCTCCTCCGGGAATCTCTTAGATATTCCACCATTCTTAGATGACCTACCAAGCATCAATATGAGAAACTAAAAAAAAAAAAAAAATGTGCATATGCAAATATAATTTAAAAGGCTATAACTGTTGATACCAAGTTGACCAGAGAAAGTATCTGATAATCAAAATATTCATTCCCTCTGGACTTTCTAAAACTTATAAATCCTTTAAAAATTTTGACAGTTTTGGGAGAAAAATATTTTCATTTAACCTTTATTCGTTTTTATTATTTATTAATACATTTGTAGTCAAGTTTAAGATTATTAGCTATATATTTATACAATAACATAAAATTTAGCCTGCAATAGTAGTGAGAAATTTAAATATCCTAGACGAATACCATATTTGTTGATGTCAAAATTGTATTTTATTGTAATAATTAATCCATCGATATTTTCTTATGGATTTACAGTAGTTGTAATACTGAGAACCGTTACAATAAAAAGTTGATGTTTAAATATTCCTTTCCTCTGCTCAGACTGCCAGCCAATGCCAACTGTCTCTGATTGACATTTGTCAAAATGTTAGACATTTCTGACAGGTTGCCACTAGCACTACTTATTTTAGTTTTACGCCTATTCCCTTCCAAATGTTGTTTCGTTTTCCCTTGTAAAGGATTTGGATTAAACTCGTCTAATATTAAAAAAGCTAACTATGCATGAAGAACGTCTATAAATTTGGTAATAACTTATATACAATAAAAATAGAAAAAATAAATAATTAAATGATGAAAACAATGGGAATAAATGTAATAATTTGTAATCTATTTCTATCGTACAATAATTAAATCTTTTGTATTATCGACCATAAGATATATATCAAATCATAGAATTAAATTACACAAATAAACCATAAATAGCAAATAATTATGTAAAAAAGTTGGGAGGCACAAATTACAGTCAAATTTGACGTATATTTCGAATATGGAATATATTGGTACAATAATACTATAATATAGTAATATACAATATATAGGAGTATATTCTGCATAATCAAAACATTGAGAAAACTGAGAACTAGATTTAAAGAGCATTGAAAAGAAAGGATTCTAGTTTATAAACCTAAGAAGTATAGGGAATATAAATGGATCGCACTGAATTAACGCACAGAAAAAGTGAAGTGAGTTTGGTCCAATAAAATGAAACGCGCTAGAAATTTGGATGGAATATGGGAATGGATGAAGAAAATATTGACAAGTCATGCACCCCTCTCCCTTAAAATAAACATTGAGCAATTTCGTGCATTGAAGACAAACATCCTCAATCGTTGTTTTGCCTGTCACAACTTCATTATATTTTATTTTTATTTTTTATATTTTAATACCTGATACCTGACTTTTATGTCCTAACTATTGATCATAGAATATTTATTAGAAATAAATAACTAATAATTTGGCTGATGTTATCTTTTAAGCTCATAGAAGCAGCGCCCTACGGACCGACTGTACTGTACTACTTTGCAAGACAATGTGACCGTTGATAACTAACGCAGCACCAAGTGGTCAAGCCTAAACAAAAATAACCTTAAGAGGCTCCATTTGAGAGTGGTGTCATTGGTCACCTTCTCTCCTTATGTGATTGACATGGAATGTCATTTTTTTTTAAATTTCATTGTAATCAAATCACAAAATGTTTTTTTATATTTTTATTTAAAAGAATGTCATAAATAAATAAAAGTTTATAAAAAAAAGAAAAAAAAAAGAGGCTCAAGTCTTCCAAAACAAATTCTTCTCGCTCGCAGTTCAAGCACCTTGTTTCTTCAGAAATCCACAGTGTCAATAGTGTCCCAGTAATAAGAACCTTCATCCAAAATACTACTCAGGGATACTGAAACCTAGACGTCCCAAAGATTCAGATGTGTTATATTATGTTTTAATTTTTAATTATAATTTTATGTTTAATCTGATGGGTAAGGCAGTAAATATCCTGCGGATACAATAAATTTATATCTCCAGCACGTTAGATAGTTTACGTAGCATCGGAGTTAATGTCTTATTTAAAGGGCTTTAGGAGCTGAAACTAACAGAAACCTGTGCGATTAATAGAATTTATGTATTAGTTTTTTTAATATGTTCCGTAATTTCTTGATCTCTGAGTAAGAAAAAGAGAAAAAGAGAAAAAGTGAGCAAAAGGGGATGATCCGGTGAAAAAACATATTTTTTCTTACTATATACGGGAACGACTCGTCCTGATATTGGAATATTCATAAACATTTTCCTCGCTCTTTACAAGTGGTATCAATTTGGAAAGAGCGACCTCCATGGAAGTCATTCCGACTGGAAATGCAGATAATACTAATAGTCCATGGGCAGGCTAAGCCGTCCCTGGAGCCAAATACACCTGATATAACCCCTAAATGTGAATATATTGCTCTAGAGGCGACTGCTAGCCCCTCAACCTTCACGCCATAAATTCTGCTTACTCTATATCCGGACTGTATAGACACAGATGTCTCTCTTTTTTTATATTGGCTACATTTGTAGTGGAAGTATCATTAACATAATTTTTCGATTTGAAATAAATTCAATTTTTAAATAATTATTTTTATTTAAATGAAAAATACATTGAAATAATCGATTAGAAAAAANATATATATAAATTTTTTTTTTCAAGTTTAAGTCTGTTCTTCTACAAACAAAAAGTATTTAGTTAAGCATTATTTTTACACCCTGAGCAATGTCCTCAACGCTCTTCTATTAATGAAAATGTATGTTATCTTTTTGTAAAATATTTCGTTAGTCGAATCCATAAATAATTAAACTTAATCTTAAACTTAATGCTTAGCTAAACCAATCATCGAACACTAAGCTTTCTATTTGAACTTTCCATTTCATGTAATCCACCATATTTATAAGCTAAATATTACTCTCGCTGCAACAAAAAAAAACTTTTTGTACTTTGCTTGAAATTTAAGAGAATTCCCAACTCTTATTTTTCTAATTTCACTCTATAACAAATAAAACCTATAATTTTCTATGCAAAAGCAAAATGCCGAATTTCATTAAGGAAAACAACTAATTTTGATATATAAATTGCAACAAAAAAAATTTACGGGATAAGTAAACCCACACTCCTAATTGTTTAATTTTTCAATGTTAATAGTCAACACCCTATAATACTAGCTGTACGATTTCGTTATTTACTGATAGCGGTTAATTATTTTATGTTGTAGTTTTATTTTTTATTTGTTAAAATCCAAATTACTTCCGATGGAAAGTTAAAATGCCCCAAATCATAAGTAACATTTCAAGTAAACCCCTTAAATAAATACATTTACATCATAGATATGGTCAATAGTCGTTTTACCAAAACTTTTCGAATAACTTTACATTTAATACAAATTGATACTGCATAACTCGAGAAAGTTTTATTTTCTAACCCTCTCAATCATGTGATTTTATAAATTAAAAGAAGTATCTATGAATGAATTAACTATTATTAATTTTGATTTATAGAAAATATTGAAACATTTCGAAATGATTAGCGTTAATGACCACCATGGTTAACACGCCAAGAGAAAAAAAGAAAAAAAAAATTTGTTCAAAAGGAGTTTTTTGACCGTAAATATTATTATTAGATAATTTTAGTTGGGGTTCGGTGTATATCTAGCACTGCCAATACCATCTACCTTGACCGAACCCCAACTGAAATTATCTAATAAAAAAAGTATTTGGTTTAATATTTTGACAACATAAAAGAGCTTCTAACTGTACATTTTAGTTACGGTTATAACTACTAAAAACTCTATTGTACATTTTAAATGTCAAAATTATTTTTCAGATACTTATATTTCAGAATACGGTTCATACAATAAATATGAAATTGGAGAATTAAGTGGGAGGTCGCCACTCCACCCCATCCTACCATACGGCCTGATTTCAAGGCCAAATTAGTAACTTACTCTTATCTTTATACATTTCATAAAACGCGGGAATTGTGCTTAGTTTAAATAGATACTTTATGATGAATATTTCTTTTATATCAATATTTTAATAGGAATTATTTAAAAATTTATTTTGAAATTTTGGACCCAAATCTGACTTAAGAATCGATCTTCTAAAGGAAGTGAGTGTCGGTAGACAGTGCCAGTCTAAGACGGTACCTGTTGCAGGGCCCGGGGAGCGAACAGCTCGGCGGACCTGTCACCACTGTTGTCGGCCAGCGATGGAGACACCCCCCAGAACGGCTGCCGATGCTGGACGGAGCCTTCGGTGCCGGAATGCCTCTGTTCTGGCGAGGGATTCAACAACATACCTGCCAACATACCGGCGAACATCTCCAACAAGATCGAGAGGCTGTGAGTACACTTCCAAACACTTTTACACCTTTAGCCCAAACCTGTTTTAAAAAAAAAAAAAAAATGTTAGCCTCCCATTTTATAACCTAGGGCCATTGACAGAGGGTCTATGTACAGGTTAATATCCCATTATAAAAAAATTATTCTATTTAAAGATAAAAAGTTGCCCTGTGCGGGGACTTCAACCCGCAGCTCCAAGAGTGCGAGAACGTATGCCCCTTATAGGTCTCTTTATATAAAAGCCACTGTCTAAATTTATATCATTCATATATTCTTATATCCTTTTATTTAAATATGTACAAATAAGATTTTTACTTCTCATAAGAGTAGCTGGAACTGGCCTCCTTAATTCGTAACACACTGATGGTCAGTACCGTTTACATAGCCCTCTGAATCTCACATCATGATGAAGTAAGTGTTCTCAATGTTTCGCCGGTCAGGATTGTGGATGAGAGTAAACGTTGCGATATTCCCCATAAAAAAATACAATTCTTTGTTGACAATACATTGATCAAGGAGTTCTGCTCAAAGACTGGGACTTCGAACAAACGATTTTGGTCAATTCATGGATACAGAACAGCTGCTGAACTTATCTGTTTAATTTTCTCTTGAGAGTCTTTAATATTATTCGGAGATAAAGTGAATGCGAGGGGGCTTCTGCTACTCATAGAAAAACATTAACGTGTTTTACTGAAAAATTATAAAAGATTTTAATATTTATTCCAACATATATATATGCATTTATGTCATGGCGATGTATTCCTTCTTTGATGTTCTTGATAAAGTTTACATTTTACTTATTCTGACTACATTTAAATGTATTAAAACAACCTGGACGACTAATTATGTATGTCACCGAATATTTATGTATGCCTCTATAGTATGTGGACCGCCGATGTAGATTGAAATTATTCCCAATGTCATTGAGGTTTCAATTTTCATCGGTGTTTCCGGGAATATGTATTAAACATCCAAGGAATATGTATTTCCTTGTAGTAATTAGCCTAATTGCATCAAATTAGCGCAGTATTGTTTCAATATTAGCGTAAATATTCGCTATATATTGATTATTGACGATATTGAGGGCTTCTGACATTAATCAGTGCGCGTTCATTCAACTAAACAACTTATCGGTTTTATTAATCGGGAAAAAATGGAATCAAACTTTTTCTGACAATATTAGCATACTTTATAAGTTGGACCAAGCAATTTTCATAATGCCTAATGTCTATTCGAGCCCAAGATGGACGAATGGTACATGTCTGAATGAGCGGTCACTGCGATGTATCTGTCGTTCTCGTTTTGCGAATGTGTATTGTTTTTCTTGTAATACTTTGTCGCACGTAATTCTTATTCTTCACGTAATTCTTGACACGAACCACTCATGTGGATGACTCTCTGCGGTTCTTATTTCTTGAGCTGTGTTTCTTTGTGTGATTGATTCTGCAGACTGAACGAGGTCTTCAGGAAAGAGGTTTTCCATACGTTTGTGTCGTGCCTCTCTGTTCCGCGCGTTGTGGAGGTTAAATTTCTCTAGTGTCACTTTACGGAATAAAAAAATTCAAACGGGTAGCAATGAATTGACATAAAATCTAATCCATCTCTATGTTTTCAATTTTCATTTCTATCAGCTCAAATTTGCAACGTTCATTTAATAGCAAACAATAAGTTAAACTAAACTAAATAATTTCTGTACACAGGTTTTTTTTAAATATCATTATATTTACATGTAAATTACTTTTTTGTAAGCTTGTTCTGACGTTTTTTATTATTTTATGAAAAAAAAAAATTCCTCTTCCTCTACAGTTACGAAACATTACCTATTCATTGAGAATGTGAAAGACAGACATGTTATTGTCATATTAAAACAATTGTACATCGAATAATACGAAATTTAAATCAGTTCCCCACCAAATTATACAAGGGTCCCGCATCTCTTATCACAAAAAACACACATTATTGGAATTGGCTGTAAAGGAAATAGGTATTCCTGAAAAGCGGACCAGCCTGTAGGTCGAGGTACAATGGTCTATTTCGAGAGTGTCGAGATATTTCCAGAGGGAGTTTCAGCGAATACAGCACTCCACTGGTAATAGATGACGCCCTAAGGACATTATCAGTAGTCTAGAGCCATCCAGGATATTGGCGAGTCCCTGCACGCCAATAAACAGGACCACTTGTATCATCTTCGTGGAGGAAATTAGATATTATTGCGGAAAAGGAGGGCGAAATACATTAAAAATCCGACAAAGCTTTTTTACTTTATATATAACTGTATTCCCTTCAATGCAAGCATAGATAGGATCTTCTCCATTTTCATCAGATTAAGTAATCTTAAACGAATCTTCCAAAAATTTATCATTTATAATTTAAATAAAAGCGGAAGAATGTAGAATAATTTTAATGACGCAGAGTCCTAAATATACGTATTTTCAAAGTATATTTAATAATAATCCTAAAAAAGTGATAGTGCATACAATATTATAAGCCAAGAAAGATAGAGAGTAGAAAAGGTATGCAATGCATTCCACACATGGAAAAAAGTTTTTACCGGACATAAATTTAGGGTATGCTCTAAAAAAATTTTCTCCAGAAAACAACAAATACTAAGATATCTCATCAAGTTAAGTTGTCTAGGAAAGGAATATGTGAAGGGAAGTCCATTCTTGAATGGATGGGAAAAGGGGAGTAAAGCTCTCTTTTAAAGATAAAGGATGAGTATTATCCGCGAAAATGTTATAGAGAAAGAATAGGTTATTAAACTGAAATAGAACATATTTACCGAGTTTCGTCTCTATACCCTTGACAAAGGGTATATATGTTCACGTAGGCTTCGTCGGTCGTCAGATGTATTTATATATATGTATGTATAAAAGAACAATTTGACTCGGTCCAACCCGGAAGATGAAATGGTAAAGGGTATATACTTTAAACTTTTCAGTTATATACTTAAACATAATCTCAACTTGAATTTTTCATAAATTTATCTTATAAGTGAAATCAAAGCTTATCTCATGTTCTTTAAACGTTTTTATAAAAAACAGTAATAATGAGAATATACAAATTTTTAATTTGATCTTCCTTTCAATCTTCAGACCTTCCTTTATTTGATTCCAGTTTTAATAGAATCAGCTAAGGGAAATACAAAATTGCTTCAAAAAAAAGTTTTGTTTCTATATTTACGATGGTGTAACAGTTCGGATATTTTGACTTCTACATTAAATGGTTTTAAAAGAAAATTTTCAAAATCCGTGCCAAAACCTAAGATTCTGTTCTAAGATGATTTTAGTTGGGGTTCGGTCAAGTTTTTAACGTTTCGGCTTACATTGTAAGCCATCTTCAGGGCTGTAGAAATACAATGTCATGAGAATACAATAATAATTGAAATTAGTATAATAGAGAATTGCAATAATATAAGATTTTGTAAGCATCTGCTGCACGGATGTTTTGGATTCAGTCATGGATTTGGCTGTGGAAGATAGGATGTTGGCTCCACAAGTGTCTCATGTTAATAATGAGCTCCTGAGGCTCGCGCAACCCCTAAATTATCGTTTGATAGAATATCAGGGGGACTATACAAGGTGAGTTTACCCCCAGGGCTCCCACAGAGTTAATAAGATAGGACCAGATAGTCGTCTGGTAAAATCAACAATTTCCCGCCAAAAAAAAAGGGAATCCCTTGTGGCGTTTTTCCCTGGATTTCTAAGGGCGAAAACGAGGAACGCAATTTTCCACGATTGGTGTTGCCCCAAGGAAACGCCAATCCCTCTTATATCCATCCAGAGCTGTTGAGAACGCTCTTCAGCAAACTTTCATTCAGCCGCAGGTATTCTATTCAGAACAGGGGATCGATTCAAGAGTATAAAAGCTCCGTTTCAATTTGCTCTCATGGTACAGGGCCAAATATTTGGCCGAGGCGGCTTTCAAGGACCGCCATTCAACTTGAAATGATGTGTAATCATCGAATACAATCCTCAAATGGTTAAGTTGACATCAATAACTTTCTCAAGAAAGTAAACCTTTAAGCGAAATACATTTCAAAACATTAACTATTCCAATACTGTTTTGACAATTTATTTGTATGTTCGACTAATTTTGAAGTCAGGAGTTTTAACAAAGCACGTGTTTTAATGATCCTTATTTCCGTTTTAAACAAAGGAAGACTAGCTGACAAGCAATTGTAAAACAAATGTTTGAAATATCATTGTTAAATAACTGTCTTCATACATTTATTAGTGCAGGAGCCCTTTTCATGAAAGGTACATTTAAACTATAATGTTTAAAATAACTTTAAAGTTCATTCAAAAGGACGAAAATTCCATTGTAAAAGAAGGGTTAACCATATTTCCTAAGCCAACAATATTAGATTGATGACAATGATGGACATCATTAGGTACTTTGCGTTCAGGCCTTGAGCTTGAAGGTGCTTAAATGAACCATTTTTGTGGGAACGCATGGGCAAGCCACTTATACTGACCACTGCTATGGTCCATTCTAGCGGTTATAATTCTAAAGAAATATAATCACTCAGTTGCTATGGGATATATAGTTCACATATGTTTGCTAGTCAAATTGAGTTCCAATTTTCAAAATAAAAAAAAAAATCAATAAAAAAAAGAGGAATCCACTACTAAATCACATACTGTGTACATAATGATTTATGAAATATTGCCTTAACAATTATTATTGCACTTTATTTAATAACAAATGTATTATTCAACCTATTGCTTGTGTGTCTAGTTTTTTTTTTTTTTTTTTTTTTTTTTTTTTTTTTTTTTTTTTTTTTTTTTTTTTTTT
>KZ808160.1:203988-216405 GCA_000696205.2 Oncopeltus fasciatus | reverse complement strand
TATAATTTATATTTATAATATTTGTACCTAATTTTTTATAAATATATAAATTATGAGTACAAGACTTATGAAACAGCGTTAATATCATCTTTGTTAATGCGTTAATGATGTGGGAGGCGGCTTAGGTCTCTCAAGACAACGTTGCGGGTTCAAGTTCCGCCCTCAGCAGGCTTTCATTGGGAACAGTTTCGAGTAGGGCATGTGTGTTTAGTATAGGGTGGCTACCAGTAGGAGGTAGAACTACAAGGAACGCAGTGGTGGGAGGTGGTGTAATTTATGTTAGATTTGAATTCAGTGGCTTTATATGCGGTTGTATTCTGTAATATTGGAACACAACAATAGTTAATATTTCTAATTTTATCTGAATTTAATATTTATTGTGTTTGAAGTTAACTAATAGACAATCGAACTTCATGAGTAGATAATAGTCAGGAATTCGGTCTTGGGAGCTAAAGAATTAAAAAATGTTTTGAAAACACATTTTTTAAAAATATTTTCGCCAACGTTACGGCTTAAAGTTCAGGCTTTCATCAGGGCTGTGTATCAGTCTCTCCTTACCACCCCATTCGTATTTCTTTCATATTATTATCTATTTTTCTCTTAAGTATGTTCAGTATTTAGTTTTCATGCATTTTACGGACTTGGTATGTCTCATTGTTTCAAACCTAGGTTAGGATTAAAACAAAGAAAACCTGGTGAATCCCTCTGTACAGAAAATTGCATATTTTGTTTTGCTGTATAGATTAATCAAAGTTTTAACTTCTTTTCATGACACTCTCAATCTTCATGAACGTATGAATTAGGTTGCAACACGTCCCCTCTCGCCATCATGATAGCTAGCCCTGAAGATAGCTTACAATGTAAGCCGAAACATCAGCAGATAATAAAATTTCATAAATTATAACAGATTATAATGTAGAATTCGTTCGATATTAACTCCCAATACATTCATTGTCGACTCATTACTAATATATAACTATATATANTATATATATATATAAAAGCATTTACTAAGTACCTAAGTACTATATAAGTTATATTTTATATATAACAAGTATCACTTTAAAATAATAGTTATGTTATATACCAAAATTGTAAGGGTACTATCGTGCCTTTTATGAATTTCCTAAATTTGATAAATTTTTGCTATTTAGTATTTCTATTAATTCTACAAGTAATCTTTTTCTAAAGGTATACAGGAAAGGATATCCTTCTATGAAGTAAACGATATTTTCTGGTTAATCTTTGATAGAAATTAAACATATGCTGACCCCTACACCACCAAGGCAGAATAATAATCTCTCCAACTCCCCGCACTTTACCCCGAGTCTAAACCCCCAAGTAAGACGAATATATCGTCTTATACTCGAAGGAGCAAATATTGTCAGCTATTTGTTGGAATCTTGTGTTTTTTCGATATTTCTTTTTTTAAATAATGAAATTAATTGTAGTATGTAATCCTACGTTAAATTTTCTACAAGAAATGCAAAGGAAGCCACAATGACCCGGGTTGTTGGCGGCTGAGGTTGTTATAAACTCGGGTTCGATTCCCGACTGAGACGGTAAGATTCTTTTTTTCTGGCTTCCTTTGCATCTCTTTTAGAAAATAGGTAGCCTTCAAGCGGCCTCGATGTTTGATTTCCTTCAATATACCTTATCCCGAAGAGAAGTCAAGGTTTTCCTAGTGTACAATGCTGAGCTAGAAAAGCAAATTGAACCGAGCAGTAATTCGCAAAAAATTGATTTACCACTCAGTGACAGTCGGGACTGTGGTCATGTTTTTCTATTCAGCTCCCAATCGTGCGACTCCGCGTTAAATTAGAAACCTTATAGAACCTCTTCAAGTGCCCTTCCCCCTCCCTACCTTGTGTGTTCAACTTTACTTTTCGCCAAGACTTTAATTCCCTTCTCTATCTAAGATCTCATTTTCCCTCTCTCCTTCATTTTTAGGAATCCAATTTCTCCCTCTCCCTGAGCTAGCCGGCTCAGTTCCAGCCAACAAATTACAATCTTTTCAAATCCTTTCAAGAATTCCGATGAGCTCTTGGACAGTTATACTTTAATTTACTTCAAAGTAGTTTCGAAGGCCTTCTTTAATAAAACTGTCCAATTACTAGTACATCGATAATAATTGTAAAAATCTATTATAAGTTATATATCAATGACTGATATTAAAACTATAGTGAAGAGAAGAATAGGATACGTTATATGGAGAAATTGAAATGTTTTGTCTTAATAATTTCTAACCTTTTTGCCCCAGTAAACCTGTCTTTCCCCGCTTTAAAATATTAAAAACATATCGTTTCCCATATAATAAAATCCTGAAATCCATAGCATAAGAAAAAAAATAGTGGATAGGCATAAACTTCCCTTGATTTCCAAGAATACTTATTATCTCTCAGGAGGCGTCCTTTAGCGGTCAGAGTAAGTACACTAACATCTTAAAACGACACCTGAATAATAATTAATAATCTCCTCAGTTGTTACATACTGGTAACAATCTCTCATTGTTGAGCAAAAGTCGCCAATGCAGGTCCAATGTATAGTAAATCACGCTCATTGCTCTATTGTCCAAAACGCAAGGGCACTCTCTGAGTAATATTGTTGCATTCGTGCAGAGAGGTTATACTGATAAGCAAACGTATCTGGTATCTTTCTCCTTCTCAGTGATATTCACCTTTTCCTTCTTCAAAGGCAACTTGTTTCCTCGAATATTTATGTAATTTATGTGTTTTTTTGGGCATGAGCTTTTTCTGAAATCTATTACTTTTTATATCCCACCATAGGTTTAGACTGCATACGATTGACACTGTCGTAGATAGCTACTAAAATCATCTAAAGTCTTTTGATCTTTTCAATATAAGTGCATTTATTAAGAAAATTCGTTTTATCGAAAGAATGGCTGAGATTAGGGCATTAATCTTCTGAAGGACTAAAATAGAGTATGCTGGTATTGTACCTGAATGTATGAGAACTAACGACTAATAAATTAGTAATCATATAAAATCACACTTAACGATCTTTTCTCTCTCATACAATCTATTATAAGTTATATATTAAATACATTTTTTTCACATGACATTCGTTTGTCATCTGCATAGGATACAGAAACAAAAAGCAACTTCTGAATTAAGAAAATTATTAAATTAGTAAATAAATAAACTATTTTTATTGTCAAATTTAGATGTTATTTTAGAGAAACAATAGGTCCTTATAAATTTCCTTCTTTCTTACGATATTTTATTATATCACTTCTTTGATGCTTATGATTTTGTCCGTCTCTTTCTTGATTTAGATCTCTCTTAAGAGAATGGTTTGAAACCTATCAAAGATTCATGTCTTTATCGTATTTCTTCCTTTATTACTTTCATAAAATTTTGTACCAATGTGCCAAATTTAATTTTGGTTAGGTCATCTTTAAATAAAATAATTTTGAAAATCTAATGATTTGTTTGATTCCTTTTGTTCTTAACAATATCAATACTGTTCACGTAGGCTTCGACGGTCGTCAGAAGTATTTACCGTTTCTTCTTCCGGGTTGGACCGTGTCAAATTGGTGTTATTTGCCGAGCTTTCGCACATCATGTGATGGCTTCTTCAGGAAGAAGCCATTACATGATGTGCGAAAGCTCGGCAAATAACACCAATTTGACACGGTCCAACCCGGAAGAAGAAACGGTAAATATCAATACTGAGTATTACTGAAGATAACTTAGCTATAGATGTAGGCGAATATGTTATATTCTAAGGAAATTTATATTTTATTCATTTGATTGAAATTGTCCGATTTAAAAAAAAAATTAAGTTTTGTAAATGAGATTATTCAACCACAGGTTATGTTTACAGTTCTTACTTGATTTACTCATTTAACTAGATAATAATAAACATTCGGACATTTCTTGCTTTTTAAGAATTTAAAAAAATCTATTTTTCATACACTATATTCAAGTGAATGAAATTTTCTGTAGATCCAAGATTGTTCGAAAAATCACAACGATTTACAGAAATTTTGCAACTGTTGAACTTTCTTTACCGCAATGATGTTATATCACAATCCTGTGACAGTACTTTACTCTCAGATATAAGATAAATGACTTGTAATTCCTGAATTCTTCAATAAGAGACAATGCTTTTCAGTGTGGGAAACATGGCTTACCTATTATGTAATGTTACACTTTTATAGTATAACTGGGAGTATTACTGTAATTAAAATACTTTCATTTGTAAGCATTTATGAGAAGAAGAGATTAAGACTTTGTTAAAAGAGATTTGTGTTAATTAAGTTTTCTCAGCATAAATTAATTTCATGTTGCAGGAAGATTTGTTTCAAAGGGTGGAAAACAAATTTATCTTTTTACAAACAAATGAGTGTTAACTTTTTATTTTACTTTAAAAGTTATATCTCGCCCCCGTCCAGAAGAACTCTGTAAGAGAAGAAGTCTAATTAGGTTTTTTTTCTATGTTTCAGGACGATACGACAATCCGGAATTAAAGTCCTCAAAAATGATTCACTTCTGCCCTACAAAGAAACTCTCAAGGACTTGTAAGTAATATTTCATTGTATAATATTCTTAAAATAATTAAAATTGTGATAATTCTCACAATATTATTAAAATTATTACCAATCAATGGCGTTAGATAGCATAAAGCAGATTTTTAATATTCAGGACCTTTCTGAAGTTAACCAGTTGGCAGTTATATTTATTATTATCCTATGTTATGCAACATTTTTTAATTTTATTAGATAGGAGTAGAAGTAACAAATTAGAAGTTTCAAATGGGAAGAGAATTAAATTATAATTAATAATATTATAATTAATATTATAATTAATTAAATTGCTAGGAGGTCTCGACGCCATCTTCTTTGAGTCGGCGGGGAGGGTTGTAGGGATTACAATCGTAAGAGAGGGCCTATGCAACTGGGTAAGGATGGTGTGGCAGCTGAGACTGTAGAAAATAGAAGTAGGAAATAGGTTCTTGGACTGATTTTCAAGCTAAATACGTAGTAGTAAGAATTTGCGATTATACTGAGGAGTTTGAATGGAAAGGCCAATATTGAAAGGATTGGATTCTTTGGGTGTTGGAAGGCACTCCAGATTTCTTAAGCGTACATTCTCGCAGTAGTTTATACAGCGTTGGTTTGTTATCTATTAAAGCTAATGAATACTTGCATAAAACAAAGGTGAAAAACATTCGCTATGCAAGAATTTCCCTATAAGCTAATTCCTCAGCATTTTAAGGTAATCATCATTTGGAATTTTTTTTACAAGTAAACTCCACTCCTAATGTTTAATTTTTTTATAACTATGAAACATTGAGTGTTTTTTCATTTTAAATCAAAATTATATCTGTCAGATCATTAAAATTCCGCTTAACATATTTTTACAATGAACGATGAATAGATAATTATTAATCAATTTTTGGGTTTCAAGTTAACCCTATTCGCAATAAATTAATTTTACTTCACAAAATTAAATAAACGTAATAAATAACAAATAATTTTGGTAATAATTACGTACGTTAGCTCTTTTTAACACAGTTGATTAATATCAATAAAATTACGATTAAAAAATACTTCAGATAATCCCCAATTCTTATTTTTCTGCTCATTATAATAGCAATGCAAATCATTTACATACTATTAAGTAGTACTGTGCCAGTCTTCACCTTAAATCTAAACTTGTAAGACACGTTTATTTATTTGCAGAATACTTTTCGCATTCATTTTGACTTTGAAAGCTACATGCAAATTTTATTAGGAAAATTTCAATAATTTGAAACAATTAATGAGAGGGAATAGAATAAAAAAATCTATCTGTCCCAACCAGGAATATAGTGGTTTGTAGAGCGCTGACAAAAAAACACACTCAGACATACATACACAAATGTATTACTTACTGTGTACTATAGTAAGTTAGTAATACCATATGCCATACCATATGGCTTTACAATACATATGGTATAATAAAGGAGAAGATAGAGTCGAAAATATAAAAACTTTTTTTTTTCTTTTTTTTTAAATCTGCCATGTAGGTTATTTTTAGTTTGCAGTGGGGGAAGGTTTCCTTTATGGCTTAAAATACGATTGGGGGCGAGTTTCACCCCTCCAGTAACTCTTGAATTTTTTTTTTTTTTTTTTTAGGAGGTATAAAGTCGTCCAACAAGACTTCCTTCGAAGGGAAGTCGTCTGTTTCTAAAGATTCTCGTAAAAAGTCCCCACCGTAAATGAACCTGGGCCAAGTTTAGCCTTACTCAGAGACCCAGAGTTTTAGTCCAAAGCCGGAGTGATCATTTTCGTAGATGACATAGGAAAACCAGAGGAGATTCAGCCTTGCATCTTTATGTTGTATGTTATGGTCTTAACACGTATAATATAAAATTGAAATAAATACAAATATTAATTTTATGGTGGTTTTAAATCCCCCGCAAATTTAAATCAATTAATAATTAAAAAGAAAAAAATCTAACTTTCCCAGCCAGGGCTCGAACCTGGATCTCATGCTAACCGGGCAAGCGTGTTATCCAATTATCGGGAGAGACAGATAACTTATTTAATCCCCAGCACTAGTGTCGAGAGTCTAACCAACGAGAATGTCAAAGATATCGTCTTATGCCCGGTTAGCAGGAGATCAAGCGCTGGCTGAACCAGTTAGATTTTTTATTCTGTTCCCTTGCTTTAATTGATTTAAATTTACGTGGGATTAAAAACCACAATACAATAATATTTATATATGAAAATAAAAAAGTAAATAACAAGAGTCGACAATGTCAGCTCCTTCGAGCATAAGACGATGTATTCGTCTTTTTTGTAGGTTAGACTCTCGCTAGTGTGTTGGTAATTTAATAAGTTATCTGTCTCTCCCGGAAGCGTAATTGGATAACGCGCCCATAATGCCCGGTCAGCAGGAGATCCAGGTTCAAGCCTTGGATGGGACAGTTGGATTTTTTATTCTATTCCCCCCTATTGTTATTCCTTCTATAGAATCCCCCGCTATTGTTGTTTATTCTATAGACCCCATAGTTAATGAAGTTTTAATGGTGGAAGGCTAATGCCGATAAAACCCTAGGAGTATGAGTCTAATTAACCGAAACTAATGGTGCGATTTATATGCAAAAAAGTAAGTTCATCTTTTGGCAACTATTTTGGTTTAGTTTGCATTTATTTTAGTAGGTTTTACTTCATTAATGATTAATCATATTTTATATAAACGTCATCAAAACGAAAATACTCCATACAAATAAAGCTTAAGGCCCCAATTAACTCAAAAGATGTTAACCATTATTTTCGCGCTTATGTGTGACCATTTATACATTTCTCCAATAATATTTTAGTTTTTGAATATAATTATTTTGAAATTGTCATTCGAATGGAAGTAGACTCTGAAATACTCGCAATTTAAATAAATTACCTTCAAAAACACCTTAAAATCATATGTATCCGCAGTACTTACAAATTAATCTTACACTTTGTTTACATTTCTGAGAGAATAATTTTGCCACTGAGGAATATTTTGTCTGAGGCTATTGTATCTTGAAAATTTGATTATGAATTAAACATGGTCTTACTTTAGGGATGTTTTAGGTCAGAAATCTGCATATGTATCGGTGTTAGGACGTACTCCATAGCGCGAAGCTTCGACGTAACCCGAGTTCCCCACCACATTGAGTGTTTCGGCCGCTAAATTTGCATAAAACCTCCACAGACTTCGCTAAAATGATTATAGCAGAAGTCTTGAACAGCTAGGAGTACATCCTAACTTCCTAAATCGCTAGTTAAAACTTATATATCACTTGTCAGACATATTCACTAAATAATATTCTTATTTATCTAAAATATGTGGATGTTTTAAAGAAAGGTGATTATACCCCTATCAGATTAGCTTAATATATGTTTATACTTTAGAAACAATTGTATTCATTTGCACCACTCTTTTAACTTTGAAATTCCAAATTTGAACGCCATTTGTTCAGTAGTCAGCATTTATAATTTTTCTATTTCTATTCTATGTCAGTAGGAGGAGTGAATTAAATAAAGACAAAATAAAAATTATTTTTAATAAGAAGAATGATACAAATTTAGTGAAACTGAAAGAAATAAAGAACTCCCTTCTTTATTTGTTGATTATGAGCAACACAATTATTACAAGCTGCATTGGAGAAGTTATCATAGCATCCCAGGAATAATAATCTGTAAATTTTTATTTAGAAGATTACAAAGCTAAGATTTCTCATAATATAAAACTCATGAAGGAATTATTAATGAGTAGCATCTTGCTAGAAAGAAAAAAAAAGCATAGTAAAAGAATATTTCAATTTTTTTTTTTTACACCTTTATTAATATACTATAATTCTGTTAACATAAAAAATTGTTTAGTTTGATTAAAATGAAATAATAATAAAAATGGCATAATTACAATGGCTAGAGGAAGATGACAATACCCCCAATCTCAAATGAAATACATACTATGCTCCCAGAAGGTCACGATGCCTTCTTCTTTCGAGTCAACGGAGAGGGTTTAAGTAGGGGTTGGAGTTGGAAGACAAGATCTGTGCTAGTGGATCAGGATGATATGTGTAAGAGGGAAAAGTGGGAATAAATGAGTGATATTAAAATTATAGTGAAGGGAAGAATAGGATACGTTATAGGGAGCAATTGAGGAACTAAAATATTAATTATCTGTAAGGGGCGCCAGGCTAGCTCAGGGGATCCGTACGGGTCTCGCAATCCTGGTGCTGCGGGTTCAAATCCCGCCCAGGTCAATCTTTTATTTATAATATAGAAGCTTGTCCTGAGCCATGGGTGTTTAGAATGGGGTGGCAACCTGTAGATAGCCCCTCCCTCCAATGACCCTTAGTGGTTGCAAGGGAGACTAACCCAGCAAAAAAAAAAAAAAAAAAATTATCTGTAAAAGTCAGTCATTGTGTAGGAATTATTAATGACTCACTTTTTGCAAGAAATAAAGAAGTCACACTCAAAGAATAGTTGTAAATTAAAATTAAAATTTTTTTTCTTAATAATTTCTTTTTGCCCCTGTAAACCTGTCTTTCCCCGCTTTAGAATATTAAAAACATATCGTTTCCCATAGAATAAATTCCTGAAATCCATAGCATAAGAAAAACAATAATTGCGAGTGTTGGGTTTTTAATACACACACAAGCGTGTGTGGATCGGCATAAACTTCCCTTGTTTGCCAAGAATACTTATCATCTCTCAGGAGGCGTCCTTTAGCGGTCAGAGTAAGTGTACTAACATCTTAAAACGACACCTGAATAATAATAATAATTAATAATCTCCTCAGTTGTGACATACTGGGAACAATCTCTCATTGTTGAGCAAAAGTCGCCAATGCAGGTCCAATGTATGGTAAATCACGCTCATTGCTCTATTGTCCAAAACGCGAGGGCACTCTCTGAGTAACATTGTTGCATTCGTGCAGAGAGGTTATACTGATAAGCAAACGTCTCCATAGACGGCTGACGGACAGTAAATCTAACTGGAAATATTTGATATCTCTGGTATCTTTCTCCTTCTCAGTCATATTCTCCTTTTCCTTCTTCAAAGGCAACTTGTTTCCTCGAAAATTTATATCATATATGTGTTTTTTTTCGCATCAGCTTTTTCTGAAATCTATTACTTTTTATATCCCCCCACAGGTTTAGACTGCATACGACTGACACTGTCGTAGATATCTACTAAAATCATATAAAGTCTTTTGATCTTTTTCGTATTTATAAAGAAAATTCGATTTTTCGAAAGAATGGCTGATATTAGGGCATTAATCTTCTGAAGGACTAAAATAGAGTATGCTGGTAGTGTACCTGAATGTATGAGAACTAACGACTAAGAAATTAGTTATCATGTAAAATTGCACTAAACGATCTTTCTTCTCTCATACGACTCGCACAAAACTTGCATGATGACTTGCAGAGTTACAAATAGGCTCTACCAACAAAATGACAGAACCCACTAAAATTATTATAAACAAGGATACTGAAAACAATAAAGAACTGTATGTAAAGGGATAAAAATGTATCTATACACTTTACACTTATACTATTTATTCGGTTTTACTCCGAAAAGTAAAATCAAAACTCCCCCCCCCCCCACCAGGAACTTTAGTAACTCTCACAATATGTTTCCAGCTCAACAATTCCAATAACAATACAGACGGCATATACATAGTCAACAATGAGATCCACAGAACTAAGCTAACATTTCTTTAGAGGACAACCCCAACACCGCAGACACGACTCACAAAACACGGTGTCAGCCGTGTGCTCTGCAATGAGAACGGCATGCAGAGCAAATGGTCATTTCATTATAACCTTTTCGTACATCAATTCATGACCGACAAGGAAATTCTAATGAAAAGGCAACCTTCTGAACAAATTAACGGCACGATGAATTCTTTAGGGTACTTTTCTGACTTTATAACATGCCTCCTACTTTCTAGCGCCTGACGAATATATTCAGAAATAACCTATAGTTCCCATTAGTTTTATTGTTTTTTTTATGGCTTAGTGTTTTCTGAAACCGTCACAAGTATTCGAAATATTGCGAAAACATAATCTCACAAGCCAGCTAAAATGACATATTTAAATTTAAAACCTGAAATACCCTTTCAAAAACATTTCATATCCCTAGATGGTATTAGAACAAATTCTGAAAAAACAAAAAAAAAAACAACAAAAGCTAGCATTATTTCCTACCCTTTCTAAAACGTATACACAAGCAAGCACTCACATATATATATATATATATATATGTGAGTGTGTGTGTATAACAATGGAGAGAGTTTTTTTGGTGTTCTTTCTTTCTAGATGGGTTTTTTCATGGTGAGGCATGAAAATGTGAACCTAGGGACCAGGACGTCCCCTNATATATATATTTCTGAAAGTGACATGTTTTTAGCTTTTCAATGAGGGGGATATTTTTTTTTTTTTTTTTAAAGTCGCGTTTGGGTATCAATGTAAATTTCCCTGATTTTCCCCGGGGGGATTCTGCTTAAAGCAAGAGGTCGTAGAGTTCCGACTCGATAAATGGCGATGTGATGAGTGAAGCGGCCCTTATCGAGTGTGATGATAGGTCTGTCATCTGCAGGCGGGCTCTCTATCGCCCCTCAGACCTCCCTCGGGATCACCCCCCCCCCCCCATCCCCACCGACCACCTCAGTCAAACTTCCAGGCACACTAGCGCGACCGGGCTTTGTGAGTCAGCAATGTCATTCTCCTCGACACCTGATCAGTGACACACTCTTCACGCCGCGTTAATGTTTCCGGCGAAAGGGGAGACTTTGCGAGAGTGGCTTAGACTGCTGCACTTAATTTCATCGCGGCACTTCTTCTTTATAGGGTGACAACTTGAAGGTTCGTGATATTATTATAACACGGAATCAAATATACACAGAGAGGGAGAAATAAACAGAGATAAGGAGTTAGAGGGGATTATAGAAAGAGAGTGAGAGAGATGTTTCTGTGTGAGTGTGTTTTTTTTTTTTTTTNTATTTATTTAAACATAAAATTAATAGTAGTATGTAATCCTACGCTAAATTATTTACAAGAAATTCTCAGAAAATCCCCCCCCCTCCCAAAAAAAAAAAAAAAAAAAAAAAAAAAAAAAGAAGGCTCTTGGCGAGGGTCTGCTTGTGTGTGCCAGCCATACAGACCATCAGAGCCTTAAAAACTTTAGTCTTGATTTAAAAAGAACTATCTAAGCTAACTATAGCACCCTAACACTTTCTATTGCTTAAAAAAATATTGATAAAAAAAAATAGTCAATCCACAGGAACTGATTTAACTATGGAGAATTTGTATGATTCATAAAGATCGACATAAATTAAATTACATGAAATATTTAACTATAAAAGAGAATATAAAAATAAGTATAAAAGTGAATTTACTACGGCAAGCTCAGGAATGTTTAGAAAGGAAGAGTGGGGGAAACCACTTGACCTTGGCAGTTAAATTTGCAAAAAACAACTTTAATAAGCGTCTTCTTAAAGAAATGATATGGAATATAAATGTTCGATAAAAAAAAATACGTTGCATGAATCATTTTGTAACGTGGAAAATAACGAAGATACGATCTTAATATTGTATTAATTATCACTTATTACGATCTTCCTCTTGACCTAGTTAAGCTATTGACAAATTAATTTAACAGTTTGCAACAAGCTTAAATAGCGAGTTTATTTCCTTTATTTAAAAAGAATGCATATGAAATATACACCCAAAAATTAGGGGTCCCATTTTTTTATCTTCTCATTAGTAGAATAGTGATTATATGTAAAATTGCATTAAAAGTCGTAGCATTGCATCTACGAAAATAACTTGTTTTCATCTCGAAAATCTGTTAATGAAATGTATCCGCCGTAAGTAGTACTGTTAACTTAGTTTTCCTAAAACAATATATATATA
>KZ808160.1:159419-180848 GCA_000696205.2 Oncopeltus fasciatus | reverse complement strand
TCGAAAACAAGACCTAGAAATTTGCAATTTATATATAAAAATTACATTTTTCAATTCATTTATATAAAGAAATATAACACAAAATATTTAGTTTCCTTTCTTATTTCTTACACAATGTCAGAAATTTATGAAGAAGGATTAGTCGGTGATCCGATCTCGGATTTTTCGAAATAAAATCTAATTTGTAAACAAGAAAAGTTTATATTACTCTGTTTTAGCCTAAATTTAAATGATGGGGAGAGGGAATCTCCTGCTCTCGGATAACTAACTCAAAAATGTCGAAAAATGTCAGATAAAATTTTCTGTGTTGAGATAGAAGACCTTGCAGTTTTCTAAATTAATGTGTACTTGAAAAAGGGAAATAAAACACTTAGACTTTCTGGTGAAATAATTGCGTGTGACTGTAGTCAAATATTGTTATATATTAAGTGGAGTATTATACCTCTAAATACGAGTACATATGCGAAAAATTAGTTACTTTACGAGGCTGTTTTGGTATCAGAAAAATGGAAAGTTTCATTTTATTTTCTTTAAAGCATTCATAATGAATTTTAAACAGATTTCTACATAATGAAGATTTTTTTCTGATTTTATTACTCATACCACTCGAATAATTAAAGTTAGACGTGTGGTCAAAATAAAGTAGGTTTGCTGTGGGGAGAGTATACTCAGCTTAACTGTCTGAAAGCAAGTCCTGGTAAATAAATCAACATTCCAAAACGTCAACTGGTATTTCACTGTGCACGATCTAATTGTCACCTATTACCACAATTCCCAAAATTCCAAACTGTTTCGCGGTCAAATTAGAAAATAAATCTACGTTTCAAAAGGTTGGCCAAAAATACCTCGTGCACGACCTAATTGTCATCCATTACCTCGCTTACCAACCTTCGTTAAAAATTCTTAGTCGATTTCAAGTTCATTGTAACAATATCTAAATTTTTTTTTTTTTTCTTCAAATAAGCACTCAACGACATGGTTATCAGCGCCTATAATTCTTAATATTAACTCCTCGGAAGGCGAAACAATAAAGACGGCGGAACCCCCACGCGATCCCCCAATCCCGCCACGGAGCCACCGGCAGCACTGCAGGAACCAGGCTTGCCCCTAGACATTCCGGTCCGACTAAATTCTGGCTGCCATACCTGGGGATGAGGATGTGCACGGTTGGACCAGGCCGTCCACATCCTCCAGGTCGGCCTCCGAGTTCCAACAGCGCCGACCCGCGGCCCCACAACGGACCCAGCGACATCACACGGGCGGCCCCACCACTGATCCACTGTCTCGTGGATGACTAACCTGGATAGATTTGAGAGATTTTCAAGAGGGAAGGATTCTCATATTAGCGGGGTTAAAGGGGTATAAACTTTTTTTTTTTGGTTTAACTAATGTTGAGCCTATTCATTGAGGTCTGAGAAATTAAGTTAATATTGGTGACTATTTGTAGATTGTTACTATATTTTATTATAGTAACCTATTTCTTTTATGTAACTGATAACTCGATTTATATTAGTATCGTTATCTCCAAGTAGTGTTTCTATATTTTCGGTCAGCTTGAATTTTTGTTTTATGGGGCGGTATGAAGGACAATCTGAAAGCAAGTGAACCACTGTAAGTGGGTCATGGCATGAAGGACAGATAGGTCGTTCTTCTTTTGTAATCAAATAGCCGTGAGTGGCTCTACAATGTCCAATTCGTAAGCGGGTAATAAGAACTTCTTCTCTTCTAATTTCCCTAATGGACGAATGCCATTGTTTGACTGTCTGCTTTATTGTTTTTAATTTGCTTGGAGGACTTTCGTTCCACATATTTTGCCAGTTTTCAGATACCTTCTTCTTCAGAGGTGCTGCTAGGTCTTTCGGTGTGACAACGGTTCGTATAGGGAGCTCCAGGGTTAATGCAGCTTTTGCTGCTTCATCTGCCAACTCATTGCCCCGGATTCCGATGTGACCTGGGGCCCAGAGCAACAGTACAGATTTTCCTATTTCCGAACACACAGTTATCTTTTCTTGTACTTCAGCAATTGCAGGATGGTTTGTGTACATATCATCTAAGCCCTGTAATGCGCTTAGTGAGTCAGTTATGATGGCAATTTTTCTTTTTGAAACAGTCATGCATCTGTACAGGCCGGCAGAAATGGCACATAATTCAGCTGAATATGTATTAGAGTAGTTGTGGAGTCTGTATTTGTAGGTAGCACTAGACGTGACTACAGCATATCCGGTAGCTTGCTCGGTTCTTGACCCATCAGTGTATATGATTTCAAAGTCTTTCAGGGTGTTTAGAATTGTTTCAAATTTATCGCGGTAAGTAGGTGGGGATGTTTTATCTTTTTTGAGTTTGGCCATTGAAATATTGCAATTAGGTCTAATTCTTCTCCAGGGAGGAGAATGTGGTATTTTGTTTTCTATTTTAATTTGTTTTAATGAATCTATGGCGGTTGATATTCTATAAGCTAGTGGTTTACTGGAGGAGTTATTATTATTGAATTTCCTGATGTACTTTAGTTTGAATAAATAAGCATGTGCAGGGTTGGATGGGTTAAAGTATACTCTGGAGGCGTAGTTAATGGCGAGTTTTTGTCGTCTGAATAGTAGGGGGGGAATCCCGGCTTCTGCACATAAGGAGAGTACTGGACTAGTGCGAAAGGCACCGGTGGCTGTCCTTATGCCTGCGTGATGGATTGTATCCAAGCGGATAAGGGTCGTGGTTTTGGCAGAGGCATATATAAATGACCCATAATCAATTTTAGAGCATATAGTAGTATTATAAATTCTCAGCATTGTGGTTCTGTCGGAGCCCCATTTGGTCCCGCTAAGAACCCTCAATAGATTTAGTTTCCTGAAACATTTTTCCCTAAGCTGCTCAATGTGGGATCTCCATGACAAACGCTTGTCGAAAACAAGACCTAGAAATTTGCAATTTTCAGCATATGGTATTAGTGCACTATTTAGGGTTAGCAATGGTGATTCTGGAGTATTTCTTTTCTTGGAAAAATGTAAACACTTAGTTTTTTCAGTAGAGAACTTTACACCATTTTTTTTAGCCGTTACTGACATTCTATTGATAGCATCTTGGATTTTTCTATGTACTGAAGTAATGTCATGTCCTCGGCAAAATATCGCTAGGTCATCTACATATTGATACATTTTGACTCCTCTGGGTAGACTCAGAGCAAAATCTACCATTGCTAGGGCGAAAAGCGTTGTACTAAGCACACAACCTTGCGGCACCCCATTTCGCTGTTCATAGTCTCGTGAGGTCACATTACCTATGCGAACATGGAACCTCCGGTCTTTCAGAAAATTTCTTACAAAGATTGGTAAGGAGCCTCTAAAACCCAATGCATGGAGTTTTTCCAGTATGCCATGTCGCCATGCTCGGTCATAAGCCGACTCTGCATCAAAAAACACGCCGATCCCTTGCTCTTTATTAATGAAGGTATAGTGCAGTTCGGCTTCAAGTTGCACAAGGTGATCAGTTGTTGACCGACCTTTGCGAAAACCACTTTGTGTCTTAGGTAGCATGTCATTTTTCTCTAATATCCACATTAACCTCCTGTTGACCATCCTTTCGAGTACTTTACAGAGACAGCTGGTTAATGAAATTGGTCTATAGTTTTTTGCTCGCCGCTTATCTTTCCCATTTTTCTCAATTGGAATAAGTTCCGCTAACCTCCAGGCATCTGGGAACTTTCCCTGTGCCCAACAGTAATTATAAAATCTTAATAGCCAGTTGCGTGTATCTGATGGCAGATGCTTTATCATCAAATAATGGACTAAATCAGGTCCTGGAGAAGAGCCTCTGACACTTTTCAGAGTATTAGTCAGTTCCCAGTCAGTGAAAGGGGTATTGTAATATTCCTCATTATTGCTTGTAAAATCTATGTAATGTCTTTCACGTCCTTCTTTATATGTCATAAATTCTTCCTCGTAATCAGCATTGAACAGTTCGGAGTAGTGGGAAGCAAATTTTTCTGCTACCTTAGTTGGGTCGTCCGTAAGTTGTCCGTCACAGTCAATTGTGTAAGAGCTCGGTTTGCTTTTTCCTTCAATATTCCTTATTGCGTTCCAGATTGTTTTAGATGGGGTATCCTTGTTCAGTGAAGCTGTAAAAAGTCGCCAAGATTCAGCTCTTGATTGGTTGAAAGTTCGGCGACATATTGCTCGTTGTCTTCTAAAATCTGATAGATTTTCTGGGGTCATATTATTCTTGAATTTCCTCAAGGCTTTTCTACGCTTTTGTCGAGCTATCTTGCATTCTTCATTGAACCAAGGTACTGGTGGCCGTCTGTACTCTTCAGAGCTTAACGGTATGCTCTCCGTAGCAGCACTTATGATTGCTTCTGTTATTAAATTATTTACACCGTTCACATCTAAGTTTTCTGGTTGTAAGTGTGGAGGCTTGGCTAAGTCTGTAAATTTACACCAGTCAGCTTTATTTATTTTCCAGCTTTTTTTCTTTTTAATGGTTTTACAGTTGCGGGAGATACAAATTTTTATGGGGAAATGATCACTTCCATGAAGTTCTTCAAGTGGGAGCCATTCGGTCTGAGTGTACAGGGCAGGTGATATGGCAGCAATATCTATGGCTGAATATGTCCCGTATGATGAGCTAAGGTAGGTTGGTTCACCGGTGTTTAAAAGTACTAAATGATTGCGAACGAGGGCTTCTTCTACGATATTTCCTCTATTATTAGTGGTACATGAGCCCCAGATGCTATTATGTGCATTTGCATCGGCTACCAGAAGAATCGGCGCTGGGGTTTGTCCTATGATGTTATTCAATTCTTCAACATGAAGTTCCTGATCGGGAGGGAGATAAATATTTAGAAGGGAAAATGCTATTTTCGTGTGAACTCTAGTAGCTATAGCCTGTAGATTTGTTTCGAGGGGTATAGGATCGGAGAGTACTGAAGAAATAACGAGGTTCATGACTCCACCGTGGCCGCGTGGACCCTCATTCACATCTCGTCGATAAATATCGAACCCCTTTAGTGAAAATTTGTCAATGTTGCGTAGACGGGTCTCCTGGAGTGCTAGGCAAATTGGTTCGTATTCTTGTATGAGGATTTTTAAATCATTATACCTTGATCTTATCCCGAATAAATTCCACTGTATAACTGCCATAAATTTGGGTAAAAATATTTAGGTCGCCTAATATAACATGAGGAAAGGAAATATAATTTATAGTTTGGTAGAGATCTTATAGAGTAGAAAAAATATATAGTGTTGAAGAGGATAACTGGTGTATATTTATAATATGTAGCCGAGAATAAAATCGTTTTATGAATATAAAAATTTACAACGAGGTACAATATTGGGTAATATATATTACACGTAACGTAAAATGATTTCACAATATTATAGAGAGTATTAATAACTGCAATATAATATAATGAGTAAATGGCTACTAAGTTCGTATCTGGTAAATCATGAAATAAGTTAATTAGAAAATAAAGTACATAGTAAAAAATAATTATTAGGTAGAATTTTATATATTTATGATTCCTTACCAAAGAAATATTTATGTTTTTAAC
Source organism: Oncopeltus fasciatus (assembly GCA_000696205.2). Lineage (NCBI taxonomy): Eukaryota > Metazoa > Arthropoda > Insecta > Hemiptera > Lygaeidae > Oncopeltus > Oncopeltus fasciatus. The sequence goes on along the minus strand of KZ808160.1, from coordinate 175,309 downwards.
GGGAGGGTTTTTGAAAATTTTTTTAGGATTGGTTAAATTTGTAGATTTGCAGGGTCTGCAATAATTTTTTGACATAGAAGAAAATTTGTAAATTATTACCATAATTATTTCGGATTTATAGAAAACACGTAACATATATAAATATACTTTAAATGCCAGATAATAAGTATTTGTGAGCTTAAAGAAAATAATCTTAAACCTACTATCGAATAAGAGATAACAGACAGGGTCTATTAGCCTAGTCATCGATCTTATCTCTATTGAGAGAGGATGAGCGGCTACCTGGTTTTTCTTTAGTGCTCTTTCCTGCTTTCTTCCTTCTTCGATTTGATGATTCTGTCCACCCGTCTTCAGACGTGGTGGGGGTAGAGGGAATTATTTTAGGGGTAGGGGGGTCAGCCCCGGGTGTCTGCAAAGGAGTGGTGGGTGGGGGGGGTACTGAAGGGGGGAGAGGGGATCTTTGGGGAGGGGGAAAGGGAAAAGGGGGTAACCCAGTAGGGGGGGAGGGGGGAAGGGGAGGGGATTGCTCCCGGGTAGCCCGAGAGTGGTGGGGGGAGGGTAAATGAGGAGTCGAAACTGACTCCGAAATAAATGTATCCGTTTGAACGGAAATAGATTTTTTAATAACACCACTGACGTGGCTGCTTGAAGACGTTGATAATGGGGCTTGTTTACTATTTGTAACGCTAGCGTAAGACTTTGAAAAGGAGGGTGCTATTCTAGCATTATAAATTTTTCTCGCTTCAGCGGGACTTTTTTCTTCATTAACCTGTATAGCCTTGATTTCTTTTTCTTTTAGCCAAGTGGGACATTCACGAGAGAGTGGTGAGTGGTTTGCATTACAGTTTGCACAGAAATGATTATTATTACAATTTATTTCCTCGTGCTCCTTTGAGCAGCATTTCTTGCACACTTTCACCTTGCAGGTGGTGGTGGGGTGGCCGAAACGGAGGCACGAGAAGCATCTTAAAGGGGCGGGAATATATTTGCGTACTGCTAGTGACAAGTAACCGGCTTTAATTTCTTTAGGAGGAGTGGGGGTTGAGAATGTTAGTATGTAAGATGGTGTAGGTAGTGGCTGGTTATCTTTTTTAGTTACTATTTGTTTCACGTCTATTACGTTTTGTTGTTTTAAATTAGCCAGAATTTCGATCTCTGGAACACACATGAGATCGATACTTCTAACTACCCCTTTGCTTTTATTAAGTGTGACGTGAGGTTCAGCTGTGACAGGTATTTGGTCATTTAATGATTTGATTTTCGTCAATTGTTTTGCCTGGTTATCATTAAACACCTCGACAAGTATAGACCCGTCGCGTAATTTTCTCACCGCTTTTACTTTACCTGCATGTCCAAATATTACTTTTTCAATTAAAAAGGGGGAGACATTGGTAAGATTACCCTCTCCTTCCTTTTTAATATGAACGAACTTAATCGTCTGTGTGACGTATGTACACGACGTATCATCCCGCCGCGGCGGAAAAAGTTTTTTTCGCCTCTTAGGGCTTGGGGAGTTTTCCATCCCCAAGCCTCGAAAACTACTCACACTCAACTTAACAAACTGAGTAAATAAAAATAAAATGAAAAATAAAAATAAACTGTGGTTAAAACGATAAGGTCTACTTATCAGATATCTTAATCCTCAGGAGCGTAGAGATCCTCTCTGCACGACTGCCAAGGCAAGACTGACAATATCTAAAGAGTTGAGAGTATCATCAGCTATGTCAGCTCTAAAAGCCCGTCGGGTTAGCCTTGAAAAATATATCTTCATTTCAAAATATTGGCCGTAAATACCTTGTGCACAATCTAATTGTTACAATTCCTACTTTCCATTTTAGTATATCGTCCATGAAAACGGTTTATTTTTTAGTCAAGCAGCTTCTGTGTGACACACTTTTTATCATTTTAATTTTTTAATATTTACTTAAGTATTTTATTTATTATTAATTATTGTAATCAAAATATTAAGCAGTATCTTATTTATTGCAACATGAGTTATTTTTTAATTGCAATGTGAGGAATAGCTTTCATTGAGATATGTTTAGGTTATGCATTTTGCACTCCTTAGTATGTGGGCCGTGATGTCAAGTATATGTATGCCAATATATGAGAATTACATATTTATGCCTGAATTATCTCCATTTTTCTCGTTAAACTCAGCAGAGGAACCTCCTTCCCGCCAATAACATGAAAAGAAATGAAATTTCTTTCATCCCTTATGTTAATCGATATTATCGATATTCCACTTCGCCAACTGCAACTAAATGTACAGCTGTAAAGGAACTATTTCTGAACGGTATTTTTAAATTATAGTGTAGTGAGATTAGTAGAAAAAAAACAACATTTTCATACATTTAGAGTTTGTGTAAAGAATTAGCCATAATTTGATTAGAATTTTCAACAGTACCTAATACTCATTTATACTTAATTTGATTCAATTGGTCTTATAGTTTTCAGCTGAGTGCCGTGATCATGTCTGTTATTTTCTGAATAATTTGAAATTCCATAAGTGAAGGATCGAAGGTAGTTTTCTAAAGGCTCGTCATAGCACTAGTGTGATCAGCTTTATTTGCAAGAAATCTACTAGTAGTGCATCAAAATATTCAATTTTAAATTTTATATTTATATTACTTATAATTTAGCATTATGAAAGTAGTATCCGGAATTATTTTTATGTGAAAATAATCCTCATCGGACGTTTCAGAAAATAAAATCACTTAAAACTGATGAGATGCACACATATATTTTGTTATATTTGAAAACAAAAACCTTCAACAACCCCTTTCGAGGATAAACTTACTTCGACAAGTTTGTCTTCACATCGGGCTTGTTATTTACACAGCTGGGTAAAAAAAAAAAAAAAAAAAAATCCCTTTCCCGAAGCGAGAGTTATTTTTAGCGGGGAAGAAAAATTGAAGTGCGCTCTCCTTTCCTCGGAGTTTGCAAAGGGTTGTCTCTGGAGTAAGTCTCCCCCCCCCCCCACACACACACAGGAGCGTTCTTTCAAGAGAAAAAGGTGTCGCGGCCAACTAAGACGGGCAAGGGACGACCTATCTCGTCCTTATGAATTCCACACTCTTTCCGGCGGGCCTTCAGAAGTTTGGGTCAGAACCTTTCATCCGGAGTACAGAAGCATGTCTTCTTAAGATATGTGCCTATGTTGGATTACTTATACCTTTATAAATTATTTACTTCTCTGACTTCATATATTGAAAAAATATCGTTTGGTAAAAAGCAAATAATTGAGAAATTCTATAATTGATAATGCAATCATTTTCTTCTTTGAGTAAATTAAGTAAATTAAATTAGTTAAGATGAGAAGCTAGGTACTGAAGTACGACAGAGACTTATAAAAGCAGCGAAACTGTAAGTGGAAGGACCCTATTTTTAAAAAACATTTCCATACTAATGTCAAATTTAGATCATATATGAATAGGCAATTTTACAACGTAAATAAATTATGTAATCTAAAAAACTTCCAAAATAATTTTTAAAGAAAGAAAAGAGGTCAATAACTAAAATAATACCTTTAAAAAGCAACTTATTGTTGTTGTTTTTTATTATACAAGTAGTTTCTCGTTTTTGGAAAATTCATCTGGAGCCCCAACCAAAGTAAATTATTTAAAGATACCTCAAAATTGAGAAAAAATCTTTGACAGGATAGGGTTGTGTTTTTTTGGGCGTTAATTTTATGGTTATTAAGCCTTAAATGTTTAAGTTATTTCCCAAGTTTCCCGTAGAATAGACCGAAGTAAAGTAACCTTAATTAATAAAATAAAACTAAAAACAGTATTTAAATAAATAAATAAGATTTAAATGCATATATTTACAAAGCACACCCATTGCGTACATTAAACGCGCACTGTTCTCTTCGGCATATAAGATCAAATAGCCACTAAGTCTTACTTAAGCCTATCATTAATGAAGCATTTAATATCTGCTTAGTTTACGTAGTTTGTGGGTTGACTGATATTTTTAAAAACTATGGCTTCCCATGAAGTTAGTTTTTAGTTTTGCAATTATAGTTTAAGTCACTCTCCTCGGATATTCTCCCATATCTTTTTATGACCCCTCATACTCGGGGAATCCAACACTGCAACGACGCCGCCTGCACTAGCAATATCCTCCTTTCGACGACAGCTTCTAATAAAAGTAGAGCTGAGATGACAGTGTGTCCTGATCGCGGGGGAGTTAGGTCTCAAGTCACGAAGACTTCAAGGGCCACCTGAAGTAGTTAGATGTTTGAGTTCAGTGAATCGGTTGTTTACCCACGGTGGTTTTATATGGAAATTCGCCAATGTTATATGTCGATATAAATGGAGTACCTTGCGTTCACGTGCAACGAGAATACTCTGGGGTGCTGCATTAAATTAATCAAGTCTTCATCCCTTCCATGCGCTTGTGATCACAAGCGCATGGAAGGGATGAAGACTTGATTCAAGGGAGTATTTGGAATACCACTTAACTCATATTCCCATAATTTGTGAATATTAGTTTTCTGTTGCATAAGAAATGTTGAAGAAGGCATTCATGGTATTTTAACTAATAAATGAATAAGCCAAAAATTATGAAATTATTTCTTAATATAAGTACTGCATGAATTATATGTATATGAATTTGTATATCTAACATACGAAATACAGTATGCTATATAAGGTTGACAAATGAAAACAAATATAACCAAATAGATTTAGTCCAGGAAAAATATATAAAAAAATACTCCAAACATTGAGGAGTAATTTAATTTTGTATTAAAATGATACGAATTAGATATTGTTCGGTACAATGTTCTCCCACGAAAATGACCTCCTTTTCCGTATAATAAAAAAGTAGTGTCAAATAATTATAAACCAAATTATTAAATAAATTGCTGTAGTCATATTGCTTCAGCAATTTCCGGACCAATTAATTTCTAAAAACTAAATATTACTAGTCCTTTTTCATACTTTATGTTCTATTTTTTTCAATTCAATGTCCAAATGTAAGAGGCCAAAGCGTTGAAATATGTTGAATTCGACTAGTTTGCAATATTAAGCATTTATTTTATGCTAAAAATATTATTTATTTTACTCTGCATCAGCTTAGTTGTTTATACAAGATTTAAGTTCCGTTATTTCTCCCCGTAGCTTCCTTTTTTTCATCCCTTCATATAGACTTATTAAAATATAATACTGGAAGATAAGTATGTACAGATATTTTTCTTATACTCTCTCACTCACTCTATTTTAAAATATGCCTTCTTATTTTTCTTCTTTTTTTTTTTCCTTCAATTGTTAGTCTCCATTTCCACCATTTATCGTCATGGAGAGAGGGGCTATCTACAGGTTGCTACCATATTCTAAACACTCATGGCTCAGGACAAGCTTTTATTTATAGATAAAAGCTTTCCTTGGGTGAGATAAGAACCTGCGGTGGCAAGAATGTGAGACCTAAACGGATCCCATGAGCTACCCCAGCGCTCCAAAAATATCCTTTAATCATAAATTACATGAACTTATCGTCATTAATTAAAGAACATTCTTATAGCATTTGAACCAAATATGAATTGTAGTTAAAATATTTTTAAAAAATGCAAATTGAAAGTGAATATTTAAACTTGATTGAAAAAATCAAATGCTACACTCCATATTTGAATGATGAAACAAAAAAAAGAATTGTTTTATTTAGCAAATACTTATTGTCTTAGTGTCTTTACCTTCATGTTTCAGCAATAACTGCCTGAAAGCATACTGCTTTTATTTAAATTCATTTAAAAAAATAAACAATTTTTCAGAACATATAATTAAATATATACGAAAATATGATAAATATAATACTTTTGATGATAAAATATAATACTTTTCTCGCCTTCCTGTCAATTCCATCCGACTTAGACTACTTCTGATCAATAAAAAAATTGAGTAAAGATCATAATTTTGGTTTAGTGAAAATGTCTTAAAATTTGTCAAAAAAATCACATCACTATTCCTATTAAATATGATAAGAAAACTGCGGTAACAAGTAACGTCCATAACAGTTATTGCAGAGCCACTGTGAAGTTTAGATGGCAAAACAGTTGTACCTTGTTATTTTGATCTAAGTAAATATAGATTTTGCTATACTCAACTTGAAATAAATGGAAAAGTTCTCCAAAAGTTTTCCAATAATCTGGGACAGCTATATCGCAACTCCTCGGATGTGAAGATAGAAGTTTGAGGAAAGTTTTAAGAATAGCCCAACTATTTATTTAATCTCAGCAGATTCAATCATGGAGTACTTCTTAGGGGAATTTCACACGTATATATACATAAATAAGTATTATGTGTTTTATGCTTTAGATAATTACTAATACTTAATAATAATTTAGATAATTATGCTAGCGTAATGTACCTTACATGTACACATAAATTAAAATTTATTTAAATTAAAATATTTTATTAAACAATTATGCAGTCCTGTTATTAATCTATGCCACTAAGAACAACATTAATATTAAGTATTAAGTAAAGGCCAAGTGANGCAACGACATGTAGATTTTCTTGACTAGTTTTTTGTTTTCAAAACCCACATATAATTCCTGATGAAAACCAGTATTATTTTGAAATATTCCATGTTGATTTTTTGTGTTTTTTTTTAAATTCGTAGATTATATATATATATATATGAGTTATACCTATTTAATATCCCAAGCCTGTAGATGTATCATCTTTCATTTTCAGTGCTTCTGAAGATGATCTTCTAAGGTCGAAAGCGCTTAAGCTTGTATAAATACATTGTTGGAAACGCAACTTGGTCTTCATTTAACACTTAACTGTGAGCCCATAAAACGGCTAATAATATAAAAATATTTAAAACAGCATCAAAACGTATATTCGTAAACATTATTCCATTGCAATAACACATTTACCTTATAATTATAAAATTTTTCTTTTAACTATGTAATGTGACTGTATAAGGTTTTTATAATCCAATTCATTGATTCAATTAAATACATTATCTCAGTTCAATAGTTTTAAATGCTTCAAATATGTTATTTGAATTTTATTTTCTATATAAACTCATTTATATACATAAGTTATGTTATTGAAATAATTTTTTATGTACTTTTAAAAGATATTTCAATCATTTGATAAACTAAAACTAGGATATTTAATAGATTTGAGCACATTATGATTCAATTTCGTACTAATTGACAAAAAGCAAATTTGAAAGCAAATATTTAAATTTTCGAAATGTAAAGAGCTTAACTTGGAAATTAGTTAATTGAGAATTAATTCTGAAGTCGAATTACTTTTAAAAAAATCTATATAGCAAGAGAGAATGAATGTAGTCAAAAACAACTACTAGGGTGGTTTCTTTTGAGATCCAAGAAATAATATTGTCTTCATGTTTTTTTTTCTTTCCACTACTCTACCGGCATTGATTGTTTAGCGTCTGTAAAATTTTAAAATAGAAAAACAAGTTTTGACTTATTTTTCTTACATTTAAATCGAACTTTGTGAAAAAAAAAAGAAAAACGCAAAATATCCAATAACACATTATTACACAATTGGTACTTGAACATAATAAAAACAATTTCTGCAATGTAAGTTTCATATCATTTTATGGTTTTCGTGCAATAAAAATAAATAAATAAGAAATAAAATAACTATCATCATATTTAGTTTGATTTTACAATAATTAGCAATATTTTAGTTATTTATTTACTTTTATTTGTATAACCCCTTTGGAGTCATGAGAAAGCTGTGTAAAAAGAGCTACTATTTTCTAAACGCCCATGACACCGGTCGAATTCTATTACTCGAGAAAAGCCTGTCGAGGCAAGACTTGAAGGGAAATCTTCGCGAATCCCTTTGGCTAGACCAACCCTCCAAGATGGTAATCAAGAGCCGACAAGAATGTAAATTTGTTCGAGTTAATTATAGTCAATTGAAGGGGAGGTTACTCTTTCTCCGCTGAAACTTTAGTGGGTCATGCAATGGGGACAGCTGGGAGTGCCCTCGCTGACTACAGGACTACCCCGTGGGCACGAGGTAGGCGGCTCCAGAAAAGTCCCGACCCGGCTGACACTCCAGCAGGAACTTCTGAAGCTAATTAGAGTATAAGAAGCTAATGACGCCTGAGAGCTAAGGGAGTTTTCCTGTTCCAGGACCCTCCTGTCCAACTCCTACCTCGTCGGGCTGGAGCCGGGCCTCCTGCAGCAACTCGCCAACCTCACCACACTGTAAGTACCCTCATTTGGTAAATATATGTTTAAAATATAACATTTAATTATCAGTAGATATAAAAAGTACTACAGAAACGTTTTAGAGTCGCGCAAGATTCAACCTAAACCTCAGATAATATACAACTTCATTCATGAGTGCAATTTATATTAAGATATTGCCAATTCTCACTCATTAGTCAGTAAAAAAAAATTTTATCTCTCAAGACAATACAATTTTATTTAATTTAAAAGATTCATTTAAATTTGATATGGTACTTTAAATAAATTTTAGTGTATTTTAAAGCCTTTTAAGAATATTATGATCAGATATCAATCATTAATTGTGAAAAATATAATAAAAAAGTAGATTTGAACTTTATAAAAATCACCTTCAAAGTTAAAACGTCTTATGATGATGAGTTATGATGTGACTCCAAACTAAATTAAAAAAAAATATGACTGAAACATGCTCAAAATCAATTGCTATTAACATTATCCAATTCTAATAAGCGACCACTCTTTTTGGCTTTTTACGCTGTACAAATCACTGATAAGGAAGATTTTGGATTTTGGTTCTATTGTCTATAGAGAAACTCACCAGCAAAACTTAAAAAAATAAAGTCTATTCTGATTTATGTTTTGAGAATTTTCATCCCCCTTAAGTAAAAAAAAATCACCATACTCTACGTACCATCTTCTACTGGAAATAATACCCAGAATACAGAGTTCACGCGGAAAAACCATTTCAATGTTTGGTGAGACATCACCGACGTTCTCATTTTCATGAAATATGAAATATGAAAATTTTCAAAACAATATTTATTAGCAGTAACCTTTAAATTACCTTTCCAGCATTTTGAAATTGTAATTTTGATATTTGAGTCTTGGGAGTTATCTTGAATCTCTTCCAATTGCCTAAACTTTTACATCCAATGAAAATAGATGTCAAATATTCACCATTATCTCTTCAAACATAACGAAGAACCAATTTACACCAGCATAAAAAATTTATATTATCCTTAAACGAAAATAGGGGCACGATGGTCTAGTGGTTAAGGTATTGAACTCCTGAGTCAAAGGTTTCAATGCTCACAGTACACATAATTTTATTTCTTTCTGTACTTCTGTTTGTAATAATCCAGAGGATTCCTGGTGACCTCCTAGGGAATACCCAGGCCTAGTTGAGTACCATTCTTCATTAATGCTGACCACATATATCCCTAGTGTCATCAAGAATAAATCTACTTGTATTTCCCCCCAGGGTCTATATGTTCTGTTGTGACTGTTTTGTTTTATTTCGTTTTTGTTTTTTTTCACTAAAATACTTATAAAATATTTAACTATGTATCAAAAACAAAAATTGAAAAGACATTTTTGACATGGATATAAATATAAAGATCACCCTGAAGATACCTGAAAACTTCTGCATAATCAATGCCAAAATCTTGCATATAAAAAAACCGTCTATTATCTCTTATCAATCAGAAAAAATAAACTCTTTGCTATCAAGACAGAGTTCCTTACCAGTAGATCCCTAGCCGAATTTCTTCCCTCTTGTCATAATAAATTCCTGTTTTAATTACTATTAACATTATCAAAAAGTTATTAGATAAAAGCGACTAATCTTTTTGGCTTTTTACGCTGTACAAATTACTGATAAGGAGGATTTTAGGTTTTGGTTCTATTACCTATAGAGAGTAGGTTTTCCCTTACTCAACTTTGTTCCTTTCCCAATGCTCAATCCTTGAGATCGTTAAGACTTGAGAGACTGAGTTTTCTCCAACTCTGGCAGGAGTACCACACAACTAAAGGGCATGACTCAACATCACATCAAGGAATCCACATCCAAACCCTCTGTCAGCCCCAGGCCTTGGTTCAAGACTCACAGAGATAAACTTTCTCGTAATGACATTAACAACTGTCTAGGCTTCGTAACGATCATGCACGGGCTAAGACGACACTCTACTTCATGAAGAACTAGATCTCTGCAATGAACCCAAAAACATCCCTACATATCTAAAACTAATAGAAATTACGAAAAATAAAGAAAAAATTTCTAGGGCAACGACATGTAGATTTTCTTGACTAGTTTTTTGTTTTCAAAACCCACATATAATTCCTGATGAAAACCAGTATTATTTTGAAATATTCCATGTTGATTTTTTGTGTTTTTTTTTAAATTCGTAGATTTTTTTTTGTTAGCCTCCCTTGCAACCACTTAGAGTCATTGGAGGGAGGGGCTATCTACAGGTGTGCCACCCCATTTTAAACAACCATGGCTGAGGACAAGCAATTCTATTTATAAATAAAAGATTGACCTGGGTGGGATTTGAACCCGCGGCGTCAAGATTGCTAGACCCTTACGGATCTCCTGAGCTAGCCTGGCACCCCAATTCGTACATTTAATGATCCTATTTTGTAATTTATTATATTATGCATTGGGTTTTATTTTCCAATATATAATTAGCAAAAAACTACTGAATTCATTTTAATATGAAATAACTAAAAATGTATTTTTTGCATGTTAACATGAAAGACGAAATGTAGGTAGGCGAAACAGGAGTGTAAATTAAATTTATAGTAAACATGTTTGCCTAATTTTCGGTAATTCAAGTGAATCTGCTATAAGAGTTTTCACCATATACTTTCCGAAAAAATTCGAGTTTTTATTTTTTAATTTAAATTTTATAAATTTTTAGATATCACGCGTCTTTTATCTAAAATACACCTAGCGTTTTTATTTGTCTACAGGTATCGAAATTAGAGGGAAAAATCAGCGCCAACACATTAACTCTCTTTGATTTTTTGGAAATTATGTAACTATAAAAATACACAACTGCTACTATCAGGACAATAATTTTTTTATTAATAAATTATAAAGATCGAATTAAATAGCTTTTTTGAGTCACCCAAAATGAAATAAGGGGAAATACAATGTCCTAACCAATACTGACTTTGTCAGCTTTGGTCTGAGGGACCTGAAATGGTGATTTTCCGTTTCTAACAATCCTCGTTATCTCCGGGACAAAAATCTTTGAATGTCGCCAATTTAGCAACGCGAGGGAATCAGCGGTTTTTGGTTATGGTAGGAGAACTCTACATTCCAAGGGTGTAGGGCCGCTTTTCACTGCAGGAGCCGTTACTCCTATCTCAAGTACCAGAAGGGTAATTACCCTTCGCAGTAATGTAGGTGTCTAATAGTTTGATATCCCCTGAACAAGCTGGAAAGATGCCTTCTTTTGGGGCAGTTTGTATTCAAGGTCAAATCTTCTCGGTTCACCTCAATAATCGCGGCTACTAGATGCCGACTACCTAACTCGCGGGGGAGTCTTAATTATTGCCTCTCAGACTCTCTGGAATTAACCTCTCAGACAGCCAAGAACACCCTTTGAATTCCTAATTCCTCCACTATTAAACAGTGGTAAAACTTGCATATTTTATCTTGGGGATGAGAACAGTGAATTTGTTAGCTATCTAAAGAGGCGTCATATTCGAAAATTACAATCCTAGTATATCAAGTAAATTACCAGCATCTCTAGTAATATTAGAATTGGAGGAGGCAGAAGTTTTTTTTTTCCCCCTATAAGTGTTAGCCTCATTTCCAACCACTTAGGGTCATGGATAAAGGAGCTATCTACAGGTTGTTATCCCATTATAAACATCCATGGCTCAGGACAAGCCAATATTTATAGATAAGAGCTTGTCCTGGGCGGGATTTGAACCCGTAACGGCAGGTTTTCGAGACCTGACCGGATCCCATGGGCTACCCTGACGCCGCAACTAAGAGAAGTTCACTTCCTGATTAATAAGTCCCTTTAAGGATTTCTGAATTAGTGGTCCTCGAGGGTATAAGAAATGTTTCTACCATCCATGAGTATTTGCTTGCGATTTGAAATTGGCTGATAAGCACATTATTTTAATTGTTAACTGAAATTAGACATATATTATTTGTCTTCTATAACAAGACCTTCAATGTATACGGACAACTAGAAAATTTTGACCAATCTCATAATTTAATTTAAAAAATATGTGCCCTGGAGATGATTACGGTACGCAGCACTCAAGGTTTAAGTCCAAATGATGCTTTAAGTTTTTAAGTCTCATTAGATGTTTACAAAGCAATTCAGTTGCTTACTAATTGAATATGACGCATTTTAATCAAACAGAATGCTTAGCTGAGCAAATTAGGGTTTGATAACCCTAATTATGAGACAGTACCTCAATACAAATCAGTTTTATTCAGAGCATAGATAAAACTTATATCTAACATATAAGAAAGATAAGCCTATATACACTAAAATAAACTGGAAATAGTTCAACTATATATTTTTATATATATATATAATCTAACATTGCACGACACAACTGTATTGCGGGCATAGTTTAAGCAAGAACAACACACAAACAAATCATGAAATTGTGGTAATGTAATCCCACATTTCATTAATAATTTAAATCGTACAGGGAGCTAGAAAAAAAAACTCCCTGTACAGGTGTTTTTTTTCTAGCTCCCTGTACAGTTCAAATTAACACACAAACATCATTGCGTAAAGTTGGGGAAATTCTAAATGTTTTAGAAGCAAAACAATATTTGACAACAAATTATTTGCTAAAACCATAGTAAAATAGGTTATATCCCTTATAAAATCTCTGTAGTACTTACATTAATTTCTGAAATAACATCCCCAGTGTATTCACTAGAAAATGTTTATACATTTCTTTTATTTGTCATGGGTTTGTTCTTCTTACTCTCACAAACACAAAAAACAATAACTTTTTTTTTTTTTAATTTGTTTTTAGGAAAATTAAAATTATTCAGTTATTCTATATTTTTCTTTATCTCCCTGTTTAACCTTTAACATAATTTAGGTTTATATTCATCGAGGTTGCAAGTTTTTGCTTGTCTCTTGTTTAAATATGTGTGTTTGTGTATGTGTGTTTCTCGCGATACAGGTCACAGTTTTAAGTTTCCCTTTTAAAAGAGGGGAATTTTGTTCATTGATGGAAAGCGAATGGCTAAGTATGTTGTTCAGTAAAATTTAACGGAGTGCGAGAGAAAAAAAAAATTTCCACACAGTGGTCCTAATATTTACATAAGAGCAATGAAACTCTGCACGTATTTCTTTATTGATAATCATTTAAAGTTTTCACAGCTAAATTGAACAATTAGCGATGAAGGTTTATAAAAAACAAAAGTCCTATAAGCTACAATCAATGAATGTATGGATAAGGGTCTTAGTAACCCTTTCCAATAAATTAAATGAATTTTAAAAAGCAGCAATAAGTTGTTTTGCTATGTTTGTTGTATTTTTTGCTACTATGATGGACCACTACTTCCCTAATTTTTGCAGTTAGCTATGAAGCTATGCAAGCAGCAAGCTATGAAAAAAGCAACAAAATTTTGACAATTTTCTTACTTTTCACTTTAAAAATGTAATTAAAAAATTTCCTAGGCTGATCATAGTAAAATCCCTACTCTCTAAATCCTGAATTATCCAGTATATATCATGTGATTAAATACCATTATAGCTATAATTTGTCTTGGAAATACTGTTCCCAACACGAAAAGTTTTTTCTTTTTTTTTTGGTAAATAAAACAATTATAGTCTCTTTTGTCTTTCTTTCTTCTTTAAAGGGGGTTATTTTTGTATACTAATTCTATGCAAATAAAGACAGTAGGAATCTCAAAGTAAATAGAATTAAAGAAACGAAGAGAAAACTTTGTTAGAAACTAATCAGACAAATACTTCAGAAGTAACTGACATTTGTCAGTATTTAGTATTATTTTCTCAGGAGAGATTAGATTAGCCTTAGTCGCAGTCTACCATTTGAAGAATTAAAAAAAAAAAATGTCTTGTGCCAGCCAAGGAAGTCCAGCAAGCCGGATTTAAAGTTTAAAACTAAAAAAAAAAAATAAAAAATTCTCCAAGAAATTGACAGTTCCAAGCCGCTTTCTCAAGAAGTCCTAAGTGGGCCGGGATCATTAGCAATGATCCTCTTTTTATTGGGGAATCAACGATCAAGGCTTTGTGTCACACGATGACTCTACTAGTGTCCATTTGTATTTATTTTGCCTCATATACTCTATTTGTTTGAGTTATTTTCTAATTATTTATAATTCATTCGTAAATTTCAAAACAGTTCAATTCCTGCAAGACTTTCTGCTGGTTAGTTTGCTCCGGAGTCGGATTAATTATGAAGGTTTCCTAAGTCAAACCAAATAAGTACTTACATATGCATTTCAGTATTCATTCTAACCCTTCTTAATTAGTTTTAAAAAAATGGGAAAATAGATTATATTTGGGCATATATCAGAGGCATAAGCTCAGATAATTTGCCATTTTTCATTTAGCATATGAGAATAGACTAATAAAAATGCCGCAAAAGTCCAAAGATTCACAGGAAAGATAAAAACAAATACCTCTGAGAATGGCATTAGGATCCTCTCGGGAGGAGAGAGGTTGGAAGAGGCGCTCACCTACCCTAGCCCATCTTTAAATATCATCTTTATTATAACGTTTTTTTTTTTTAAATCATTAAAATAAATAATTAAATAGAACTATTTAAGAATTTTTTTAATTATGCTAAAATTAATGGAGACTATAGCGATTATTCAGTTTGGTCCACAAAAACTAATACTTTTAATAAATTAAGAAACGAAACTTAAATAATAATTTAGTTTATGTATAGTTGAAGGAGGGGGGAGGGAGGCCGACCAACTCTCAAATTTTCATGTTTTTTTTTCTCCTTTGAAAAATTTCAAGGATTTAGAGTTAACATCCTATTCTAAATATACATGATTCAGGACTAATGTCTCGAAATAAAATCGCCCATTGCATGACTTGAATGTTTTTATTCTGAAATATATTCCTTAATATCAGTTTTTTTTTTTTTTACAAATGATAAAATAATATAATGAAAACCCGAAACTTTGCGCATTTTTTATGTTTAAAAATGAACATTTCCGACGGTTATAATCTCTATTTCAGAGCTCTAGAATCATTTGTTTGATTAAAAAGATTTCTTACGATATTTTTGTGTCCTGAAAAACAGATTTTTGATATTTTTAAACATAAAAAAAAAAATGCACAAAACCTATTATTTTCAATTTGAAAAATATTTAATTCGTGATTATTTATTTTTTTTACAATTTATTGTTTTCTTATAACTAATAGTTTATTACTATTCAAGCGCAAATTATATTGCGGAACTACACTAACAGAAATTGACTATCGAGGGAAAAGCCTGTAGGATTTACACCCGGGTAGCGCCAGAAAAAGATTGATGACCGCATCATATATGGGGCGACACGAGGGCCCAGACCCCCCCTTTAAATCATACGTGAGAATTTTTATGGGCACGAATAAGCTGAAGAACAGACTCTCACACGCCATCAGACGGTCGCTTGAAAACTGGCTCTCCAAAGAAATCAATAAGAACCCTTATGCTGTGGAATTCAACCTCCATACAACCTCATACATCGAGGAGAATTAATGGCGAACACAAAACTAAATATATCTTCATACATAACATAATGACACTCATATTAAATTGCAGGAATGCAATATATTACTGCTGTATGATTATAATATTGAAGCAATTAATACAGTTATTCCTCAGTAGAATCAAAGTAATCGCAAGTAATGCTTTCCTAATTCTCTTTGACGGTCTTCTTCTTTCCTTTTTCTCATTATGTTTTATATAT
>KZ808160.1:129698-159365 GCA_000696205.2 Oncopeltus fasciatus | reverse complement strand
TAATGTAATATATAATATTATAATGTAATATATAAGAAAGAGGTAAGAGATAATATATTTAAGCTTTATATTATATATAACCATGGTTTGTTAATTATCTAGTATAATTCATACATTTTTTTGTTTATATATGTGTCGATGATACACTAATGACGTAAAAGATTTTTTTTTAATGCATCAGTTTGAATCACATATTCAACTTTAACCAACAACTAACAAAACGTTCCACTTACAGAGTAATGCTATACTATAGTTTTGTGTCTAGGAGTAAAATATAAAAATAATATAGACATTTAAAAGTTTTTTATTTAATTTAATTTTTTTGGATGTTTTCCGAAATTCTAGTAAAATCACTTGCAATATTTAAAAAAAAAAATGTAAATAAACAGTAGTTTACGGCAAATAAAATCGAGAATAGCTTCAAAAACATTAGTTATAATAAGTAATATCATAGAATTTAATAGAGGCCTAATACTCCTCAAGTACACGAATAAGAAAATGTATAAAAATCATACTCATATTGACTATATTAATCGCTATATTCAGAATAAATACTGATATTCACATTTTCTCGTACTAAAGCAAAGTTTACGTTTTAAAAAAGTCGATTAGTTACGCGATAAATTCCTATTTATTAATAGTGGAGCCATTCAGGATCAAAGATCTCATTATCAGAGCTGGACCGTCACTTTCTATGATGCCTGTGAAGTCATAAGCTAAATAGGAATAACAGAAAAGTGACGGTCTATTACTTGCAGATTATTTATTAATAGCTTCCTTGTTTCTAGAATAAGCTTATTTACTTGTTTATTAAATTTAATATTCTTAATAGAACAGTTATTTCAAAGCTTTTGATGACGTGAGCAGGTCCTAGATATCTCTGAGCATAGAAAGGTCTGAGAGATCGGGAAAATAATCGGCCCTTAATTTCTGGCAGTTAGGGGTAGAAATATATCAGACACTTAATGATGCGTTTCAAAGGGATGTGACGAAGCGGATGCCTGTCAAGCCCGAGAGTAATTCAGCCTGATTTACTGGCCATGTACATTTGCTTACAAATAAGTTCCCCACGCCGAGTTGAAATTTATAAACAGAAATTTATAACCGCACAGTAAGTCCCCAAGGTAATGGACTTACTGTATCGTTTCATTGAGACCCGGTGATATATTTTTAATGTATACAAATAAATAAATACATAAATTACAAATACTATATTTATTTTACGATTTATAAGGATTGATATTTTACAACAATATATCTTAATAGAATCATATATTACTCATGCATTGAGAATTAACCGGAGATTTTTGGCAAATAGCAACACTCTTTTTTAAATTAATTCTCGAAGAATTTCGT
The DNA here is from genome assembly GCA_000696205.2 of Oncopeltus fasciatus. NCBI lineage: Eukaryota > Metazoa > Arthropoda > Insecta > Hemiptera > Lygaeidae > Oncopeltus > Oncopeltus fasciatus. The sequence continues at coordinate 158,009 of KZ808160.1, read as the reverse complement.
TTTGGTTTTGGCAAAATAAAAGTAAATTGAAATCATAATAACTATTATTGGACCACTTTAGTGGTACGGAGAGAATCGCGAAGGATAGTATTTGTCTCTTTGTTTAAAGGAATCTATGCTTTACTGGATTTGGTGCACAGAAATAAAGAAACTGTTTTGTCCTCACCTATAATTTTTTTTTTAATTTACCTCTCTTGCAACCGCTTATTGGCGTTGTGATGGAGCTATCTACAGGTAGCCAGGGCACTTGTGCAAGCTTTTATTTCCCGATAAAAGATATCCCACGGCGGGAATCGTACCCACTGAGCCAGACAGCCAGACCCGAACTGTCACCTGAGTTAAGTCCTCTATAAAGGCTTTTTACTTTAATGGAATATTAGATGTATTCTTGACAGAAATATCTATTAAGCGAATTACGTAGAGCCATCGTCTAATCGGCGACTCTGGGACAACCGTTAAGGGATATCTCGATCTTCCTAGTTCTCCAACTGTGGATTCTAAAAGTTCCAGGGACTTATACGTAGCCAAGCAAAGAGATCATCAGTGTGATAAGTGGTTCCTCTCTTTACCTTTTTGATCTCGTTTCTCTTTAAAAATGGACGAGGATACCTCTCCTCCTTGTTATGCATACAATCTTTTAATAATTCCTGAAATAGTTTTCCTACTGTAAATCTCAGTTTGTAGAAGCGGGATGTCAACTCGCTCTTTTACTCTGAAGCAATGAGTCTACCTGCCGTCAGCTGATCGTTTTAAACTAAGAAGGATTTCTTCTCTGATTTATTTTCCATTAGAATTTACTGCTCAATAATGATCTTACCCCATCAATCTCACTCTTTAGCCACTGCCTTTTCTACGTTAATGAAGCCACTTTTTCCCATTCTTCCCTGAAGTCAATACTATTATTTTCATGGTGAACTTATAGTTTTGTTTTCAAGCCTCACTTCTTAGGCCTTGGTCTTTCAAAGTCAAAAACCAGTTCGCCATGTACACTAAAAAAATGTTAAAATGTTTTTGAGCAAACTTAAAATAACTCTCCAGTGAACAGCTTCTCATATAAGCACAAAATTAATATTTTTGATTTGTGTATTAATCAAATAAATTGAATAGCAATCAAATAATCGGTATTACAGGTGTCAAGAATATAATAAATATAATAATAAATAAATATAAATAATAAATTATATCATTTGACGAGAGAGTGATAATGAGGGTTTCGGCCAGGATGAGAAAAATAAAATACTCCAAAAGTATTAAGTAATTATTTTATTATTTTCAATGTTTCGACTTAACTTGTAAGTCATCATTAGAGCTGAAAAGCAATATTTACTAATACATTTCTATAAATTATAGATTGGATTTAACAGATAGAGATGTGGTATGTTATAAGACAGAAAATAATGTACAGAATAAACTCAAAATTTAACTATACAAATATGAAATAATAAATCAACATTATATGCACTAATAATGATGTATGGAGTGATCTCTGAGAGAGGTTTAGAGTCACATCGCAAACTGCAGGACTCACCAGTGAAATGGGATGGGAGAGGGTGAGTCGGCAATCGTTAAAGGCAGGTAACAATAACTGGGTTAGTCCCTTCAGAGATAAGTTGGAATAAATGCCGATGCCAGAGATTGTTTACGGTTATTTTCTGCGGAATTTTAGTCGAAACGTTGGTGATAATCAAATCAGGTAATTACCCAATAATTTTGGAGATTGATTATTTCTTATGCGCTATACTCGATGACCAACCTAGCACCAATCATACATTATTTAAATATGATAAAAGTATGGACCAATGGTTACATTTCTTTAGGATTCACTATAATTGCCTTTTTATTCACCTTAGGTAGTAGGTTTTCCATTCTTTGACTATTACTTTATATACTTGGACTCAATGAACCTTATTCTTTCACTCTTTGGAAAATTTATTAAATTTTCCACTATTGATTCTAGTAGATTGTGTGGAAAGTACGAGTGAAAGATAATATTGAGAAATCCTGGACCCCTTATTTTTCCCACATTATACCTAAACGGCTACTGAAATATGTAGTTTGGCCACATACAGATATAATAAAGGAGAATTTGTTGACCGTAGATATTATTCTAAGATGATTTTAGTTGGGGTTCGGTAAAGTTTTGAATCTACCTTGACCGAACCCCAACTAAAATCATATTAGAATACAGATATAATGCATCATATATAGGCAAAATTATATTTTGAGGAAAAGTTACTCCTCCAAACCTGGTTGGGTAAATCTTCCGTAACGAGGTCTGATCTCTTCGTTATTAAAATAATAAAATAATAAAAAAGTCTTAGCTCCTTCCTTATTAAAAAGCGGATTTCTTTAATGACCTTTAAACTCTTAATTAAATATTATTTGGCTTTAATTACTATTAAAGGATGTTTTTAAAGAACTTATAGTATCTATACGGCTAAAACTGCTTAACACTGACAAATTTTATTTTTTCTAAATTCAACAACCTAAGGTATCGGAGAGCTGTTGGATAGAATTGGCCTATGGTCCACTGCAGCTTGCCTAATGACCATTGCTGAAAATAATTTAGTATTCCATTGCAAAGATTTTGCTGTTTGCCTGACAGTTATTTGCCGAAAACGAATGGCATGTCTTCCCCAGCCATGTGGGTGTCTACATATGAAGGTTACCTCTCGATAGCCCCTCCCTCCATGGCTCCATGCAGTGGTTTACATTGCAAATTAAAATAATATGTGAACAATAATGCAGACCTGCATCCTTCATCACTCCACTGGTTGATAAACACTGTATAACATGTGATTTTCTAAATTTTAACTCTGTGCTATGTGTCTTATTGAAAAGCTTGACTTATAGGAGTATACACATTCATATGGTGCGAATATGAAGTAGAGTGACTGTTGGTCAATGTATTCATTATTGCTTATAGAAATACATATTTGGCGAAATATACGTTATTGTTGGCCATAAAGTCTCATCTTTTATACGGTCTTATATATTTTGAGGGAGTATAGCTTTTAAAATTGTTTTCAAGAGTTATAAATTGTTTTCAAATAAATCCCCAAATTTATTTTAGGATAAAAAATATATTCTATGTATAAGCAAATACGCAGTGTATCTCTCTCACACACATGTATATGAAATATTCATACTTCATAATTTGAGAAAACGTAAATAAATTTATAGTAATGAGTTTGTCTTTTTAATTAAAAAATATATTACAAATTTAATTTGATCTATTAATATTTTACTTTTAATAGGGATTCATTTTATTATCAGGGCTAATGAAACAAACGTGAGCGAAGCTTCCCCAGTTTGGATTAATCAAAATAATCATCATGTTGATATGTTACATTCTAATTACTTCTTATTGAAAAAATAAGCAATATTCATCTCTGAAGACATTTTTATTATTTGTTGGGGTTTTTATGTATCTTTTCAAAGCCTTATCAGGCCACCGCGCACCCCTCCATTTCTTCAAGTAGGCCACTAAATAACTGCTACTTATAGAGCATTTTTTTTTTTTTTTCATTTTCATTTTCTGCTAGCAAGGTATTTTAAGCAAATAAAGGAAAATGTAAATGATGCATACTTGCCACACTTCCTGTCTGACGGACTTCCCAACTGAAACCATGATTTCCTTTTTAAAGTTCAGCGAAAAACTGAAGTGGATTGTTATCGCGAAATCTATCGTACTGCTAAATAAATTTTCTGTTACATTTACCCCTTGAAAATTCACTTCCATGACTCCCGCGCCATTCTTTCACACTAAATACCCTCATAACTCCTTCTCTTGTAGCGGTGCTCGGGAGGAGATGAATAACACACACTGCTCAGGTGACGCGGCGAGATTAAATAAAGCTCCACTGGGTTTTAACAGCTGGCTCTTCACGGAGAATGGGTTTCACCATCCAAACTTTTGTCTCTTTTAAATTAAACAATATTACATACTTAACCAAAAGATTGGAAGGTTTTTGATATTTATAAGGTATTCAGGTAAATAAAAATTGAATAAGTCTCATAATTAAATAGATTTCTCTTATTTCTAATATATTCTAAATACAATTTTTTTTTCTATTGATAAACTAAATAACAATTATCTATCATCAGATTGTATTATCCCGTATTATGAATACGAATTTCTAAACTTCTACATTTGCTAATTTTGATAGTATATGGTAAACCCAGCTCGTTATGCTGGATAATAAATTGTAGATTTAGGTGTTGCTAATAGCGCACTTATTCTTTTAGGAGGAAGAAGCCAGTTGTCCACCCCTCCCTGTTAAATTATTATGTATTGTCCTACATGCGTATGCTTTGTTTTTCAATTTAAGAAACATAGGAATGATTTACATTACACATTCAAACATATATAACTATGCATGTTGATATGATTCTTCTATGCACCTGTAGCCTACTACAAGGCATCTGAATCTCCAAAATACCTCGAATATCAAAATTCTTTAACAGCAAGGCATTCGTATTCTTTACATTATATATATATAATGTTTAGATTGATATATATTTGTGTGTGTGTGCGCGCGCGTTCGTGCGTGCGTGCGTGTGTGTGGGGGGGGGGTCGAGTGATTGAATGAGAAAATGCATCTTGTAACAGTTATTTTTTCTTTCTAAATTCATTTTACAAGATCGAATTGACTGGGATGTTGTTAATTGGTTGAGTGAATAATGAGTAAGTGGGAAATTTTTTTTTTCTTGAATGCAACACTGACTTCACAAGAAAAAAAAGAGTAGTTGTCGGCCAAAAAGAGGAACAAGAAATATTCCGTTACTAAGAGCAAAAATTATTTTCTTTTACATTCTGCCACGTATTTAAATATAACTACTGCCTTCAAATCAAGATATAAGTTCGTTTAGCGAATTTCTTACAATGATTATTTCCCAAGACAGAAGAAACCTCATCATCTACAAATATCTAGATAGTCATGTGTCCTGGCCGATACCTTCATTGGTGTCATTGTATAACGTGCAGTGCTTCACCCTGTGAATAACCTCTTTTTTTTTTCTTTTTTTTCAATAAATATCCAAAAAAAATTTTTTTACCTCTCCTAAGCAAAGCCTCAAAAACTTTATCTAGAGAAATAGAAGAGGAAGATACCTCTTTGTAGTTGATGAAATAACGAGAATTCTGTTTTATTTCACTAATGACAACAACTACAGAAAATATTATTCAGGTGTGAACGAGGCTCTTTTAATATCATCTTCTAATTGACGACCTTCACTCCTACCTGAAGAAAAAGAAGATGAAAGAATTCTCCTCGTAGGAAATAGCTACTTCCTTTTGTTTCTATAAATTCTTACTTATCAACATAAAAAGTTACTAAACATTTAGTACATTTGTTTTTTTTAGATTTTTTTTTTTTTTTTCAAAGAGATGTATATTTGCAAAACGACTGAAACCCTATAAATATTTAATAACTCAGCTATCGATGAATCCATTTACTAATGAGACAATTGTCTGACTAGTTGAAAAGCTAATGTGTAACCTCAAATTATGTTGGTACGAGTGAAACTTTCAAAAACTCATAGTAGTCGATTTAGCTCTCTTCCAATAATATGAAGTGCTTAAGTGATTGAGAAAATTGTTGAGCTCGGTGAAGTTCATAGTAAAATTTAATAAAGTTTTTTTTTCGACTTTACATGCATAGATTTATAAAATTTTATTACACAATACATGTATGAGAAATAATTTACTTATTACGCAGTGAGTTGTTCACAAAAACTGAACCAAGTTTAAATGAATTTGGGATTTTAGCTCTAATATGATGATATTCAATTTATTGTGTAGTCTTTTCATATCTGCTAGATTTAAGAGACAATTTAATATAGCTTCAAACTACTACAACAATGTAACAACAAGTTAAATTAAGCCCCTCGCTCTATAAATCGTGGCGATAGGAAAAACGCGCGCCAGGGTCTGGTCGGCAGGGAGAATGTTATTAGATGTTCTCAACAAGAATTTCAATCAAAGCCCGAGATACATTGACTAGTGGGTAGGGTCTATTGCTGTGTCAATATTTCCTGAATACATCCCTCGAATACATGTCGTCAGTACAATGAGCACGACTGTATTATATAATAAGGGCAGGCTGAAGACGCAGTTCACACATATCCGAGCTTAAGTAAATTGGTTTTGCACCCCATTCAGAGGACTGTTTCCTCAGGGCGTGCTTGAGAAGGTCGCTGAATGGGGCAATGTATGGGTGGTACAGTCTCAAAGTCAATCATTGGTTTAGTTAATAAAATTATATCAGGCGAATACCGTATGAAATAATCGAACAATTGAAAAATTGTCTTTTTATTTATTTATTAGGCTTTTTTTTTTCTTTACACAGATTTTTGGCAGAAACGGATAAGTGGTAGAGGAAAAGGTATGATTATTCCAATATATAAACCATCCATCAGGCAGGTGAGGCGCATTCTAAACATATCTACTATGTTCCATTAAAGATGGATAAAAATAGGAGAAAATAAGAAACTATAAATAATAAGCTCCAGTGAACGAGAAATCTAGAATGTATGACCACCAAAGATTGATCTAGTCTGTGAAGAGAAGTAGCAGAAGAGCTCGGATATCTCGTAGATATGTTCGCAAATATCTTCACATAAACAGTACAGACTATAATTTATATTATACCTATTACATTCTTAATTTTTCTTAAAAAAAAAAAAAATACAAAACGAAAATATAATTTTGATATGCCTTTACATTTTCAGATTTTGGCAAAAAATTTAATTTATTATGAATTTGCAATAAAAAGCCTAAATATTGAATTTGGTTTCCATATTTTAAATTTAAAAAATACTTTCTACTATCGCATTTCACTCGAAATTAAATTCTTATATATTTTCCTTAATATGCATTTTTTTAATGTTATATTTTAAAAATCTTATAAAACTATATTTTACACCTATTTTTTTCTATTTTTCTTTTTCGTAACGCTAATATTAACGAAGTCATTAAGATATTTAATCTTATCCCAACTAATTACAGCCATGAACAAGCTAATGCAACGGTTTTACAAAGTGAACTTTTTTTTTTTACAATNAAAAAAAGTTCTTCTTTCGGGTACCATGACTTGACTTTTAAATTTTTTTCCCAAATCTTATATGTATATATATATATATATATATATATATATAATTTTATTTTTTAAATTGTAACAGGCCATATATTCGGCTTCCCGTATGTTAGATTTAAAATTTCTAGAAATTTTTCAAAAGCCGGTTCTAAATTAAAGATACGAACTTACCCATGGGAAATCTGCAAATAAATTATAATAATCGTCAATTTATTTTTTATTATTAGTAGTAGTATTTATGGTGTGCAGTAGGGGTAAATTTTTATGACTAGTATTTATGTTCCATTATATTTTTACAAAACTAACAGAAGAATGACAATATTAAGGAAAATAACTAGGGCAATCTTATTAACCTTGCCTTTTAGCCTCTATAGGACGAATGGACATATTAGTCATCTTCTTCTCTAAGGAAACGTTGAAAATTCGCTCAGTTCACGCGGATCTTCCTATCACAGGTCTTCCTGTCTCGTCTAAGGCCTCATTCCGCTTTGATCACATAGCTCTAGGGTAGAGTGAATGGACATATTAGTCATCTTCTTCTCCAAGGAAATGTTAGAAATTCGCTCAGTCACGCGGGTCTTCCTGTCGCGTCTAAGGCCTCATTCCGCTTCGATCACATAGCTCTCGGGTAGAGTGAATGGACATATTAGTCATCTTCTTCTCTAAGGAAACGTTGGAAATACGCTCAGTTCAGGCGGGTCTTCCTGTCACAGGTCTTCCTATCTTGTCTATGGCCTCATTCCACTTCATACACATAGCTCTCAGGTAGAGTGAATGGACATATTAGTCATCTTCTTCTCCAAGGAAATGTTAGAAATTCGCTCAGTTCACGCGGGTCTTCCTGTCGCGTCTAAGGCTTCATTCCGCTTCGATCACATAGCTCTCGGGTAGAGTGAATGGACATATTAGTCATCTTCTTCTCCAAGGAAACGTTGGAAATTCGCTCAGTTCACGTGGGTCTTCCTGTCACGTCTAAGGCCTCATTCCGCTTCGATCACATAGCTCTCGGGTAGAGTGAATGGACATATTAGTCATCTTCTTCTCTAAGGAAACGTTGGAAATACGCTCAGTTCACGCGGATCTTCCTGTCTCGTCTAAGGCCTCTTTCCGCTTCGATCACAGAGCTCTTTGGTAGAGTGAATCCTCACAAAATATTCCCGCTTAAGACTGATCCTGCTTCAGGGAAAACTGAGCCGATGTGGGAAGTAGAGTTCTTCCTAAAGTTGTGCCTCTGTACAATGGCTGCCCTGACTCGCATTCAGAGGCGCGCGTCTGATTTCCATTTCGATGGAGTACAACCTCCTTGCATATGAAAGGGGAAGTCAAACTCGTTCCAGAACTCACCGACTATATGTGTAAACTTTTTTTTTTCATTCAAATTTTTTTAATTGTATTATTAATAACTATCATTTTTATAATAAGTTTATGATCCAAGATTAATAATATATTTCTAAGAACTCCAATTACATTAATTTTTCACTTAAAATAGAATTTTAATTTATCGCATGCATAAGTAAATATACATATATATGTAACGTATGGGCTTTAAACGGCTGGGCCGATTTTTATAAAATTCCCAGGGAATTCTCAGAATATTCAGGCGGTTGACACTGTGAAACCTGATTTTTGATTTTCAGTCAGTGGGGGGAGGGGCGTGGCAAAATCAAATTTTCAATTTTAATTTGCCTTAAATAGATGTGTTTCTTTTTTGATTGAGCCCATATCTAGACCGTATGTAAATTATTCTGAGAAAAAACTTTAGGATTTCGTTACATTTCGTTAAAAGCTATATTTAAATCGTGTGATAATACAACACTAATGTGTCCTTAGGGCCAGCAACGCCCTAAACCAAAACATTTTGGCAAAACGAAGTTTGCCGGGTCCGCTAGTATTTAATAGTATCTCGTCACTTCTTACTGACGAAGGGCGAGAGATCGCCGAAAATTTTGCTCCTTGTGATATTTGCTTTTCGTGTGTGCACAGCACTCTCTATCCGACCTGTTCTTGATTGCAACATACCGCCGCCGCGAGTGTTTCACTTTCTTCATATACTTTCTATATATATATATATATATATATATATATATATATATATATATATATATATATAGAAAGTATGTGTGATTATTTTCTCAGCTATTGTGCGATAGATTATTTATTTTAGTATTTGTACATGTATTAATTTATTTCAAAAGTTTATGGTGAATTTACTAAATCAGATATAGTTAGTCAAGTTTACTGTTTAGATGCTGCAGTTTTACGGATTGTACAAGCCTAAGCCTATACTACAGAAATTGGTGTTATAAAGTCGTTTGTAATACCACTGAGATCAGTTTAGTGAATTTTGAATCTTAATGCGGATTGGGCGATCAATACTTAAATTGAGGCTCAGTGGTCCGCGTCTGATTCCATCCCCTATTCGGGAAGTACACAAAGCAGATCTGAAATAGCGGCATGCCATTTTCCAAGCGACTGGAGAAGCTCAATCTTTAAATAGGTGGTGTTTGAATTAACCAGGCGCGTTAGCTCTGGAGGCTCCAGACCCGCTGGTCCTTTCCGGATGAATATTTGAAAAGCAGGGGGTGGGGGAGGGTGGAGGGGGTTGGACCTGTTCCCACTGGACGTCGGGGACCGAGCCCTTGGGAGTTTCTGGAAGGACTCCTCCGCGGAGGAATATCGTAGTCATTGGACTAAGAAAATACACTTTCTATCGAGTACCGCCCATCTTCCAATGTTGGCTCAGCTTAAATATTGAACAATGACCTCAGGCTGTAGTTCAAGAAAAGTTAAGAAATATTAAACGTCTTAGTACTAAAGAAAACTGCATTAGTCATTGGAATAAGAAAATACACTTTCTATCGAGTACCGCCCATCTTCCAATGTTGGCTAAGCTTAAATATTGAACAATGACCTCAGGCTGTAGTTCAAGAAAAGTTAAGGAATATTAAACGTCTTAGTACTAAAGAAAACTGCATTAAAATTTCAAACTTATATTTATTCATTCTGAGATAAATTCAAGACATTGGTTCTACTTTCAATAATTTTTTTAGCAAGGGAATAATTGTTATATCATAAAAGGCAAATTTTGCACACGAAACTGCACATAAAAAAGTCAAATTTAAAGTCAGTTAACATTTAAAAATGTTTTGAACGATACCATATTTAAGAAATATTTCTACTCAAGTCGGATCAAGTGATTCTGATTCAACCTACACCAAACAGATTTAGAAAGTTGTGACTTAGTCACCAATAATCTTCAAATGGTTCAAACTACTATTCATATTTAAAAAAAAAAAAAAATAAAAAACACTTCAGCAACGGACATATAAGATAGGGGGGAGGGATGCTAAGCAAGTATTTATTCTCGACCACGACATACTGGTTTGATGCAAACGCAACAAACGGTCAGCAAACCATTCTGCCCGCCTCATTTCTTCCCATCCAATGAAGAATGTTTGCCGATTAAGGGCAGTCTGTACCCTCAGAATCCACTGAGTCACTTCAAATAGAAGCACAGAAAGAAAGAAATTCAACTGTACTCTGTGAGTATTGTACCTGAAACCTTTGCCTCAGAAATCCAGTACTTCAACCATCAGACCACCGTACACCCACCGCCACCACGGCACTTGAGTTGACTTACAGTGTTAGGTATGGGATTTAATATTGATTTGCTCTCTGTAACCATCGGTTCTAAACTGTGTGAAATGTATAAATAATGGCTTTTTCAATGTCTTTGTCGTGTTGTAATAGAGTGATTTTAAAAAGTATTATTGGAATAGACAATTCTACCATCATAAACCTTTCATCAATCTCTCTCTCTCTCTCTCTCTCTCTCTCTCTCTCTCTCTCTCTCTCTCTCACTCTTTCTCTCTCTAAATATATATATAAATGTACAAGGATTATCTAAAGGATAAGCATTAGGATAGGATAAGAATAGCTAAGGATAGGTAAGTAGCTAGGCTAAGGATAAAGATAGCTGAGGTCTTAGGAGTAGCTAAGGATAACTAAGGATAGGATAGCTAAGGATAAGGATAGTAATATTTTATTATATATATATATATGGAGTCCTTTATGGCTATTGGGTTGATCTTTTTTTCTATAATCAAGATTTCAAATAAAAAAAAGAAAATCCTATCCTTCATGAGCATTTACTGCTGAACGGATCGATAGCTTTCAGGCTGGTAAAAAATGAATACTTCTCCATGGATACGACAAACATGTGAAAAGTTAATGGTGAAGCATAAAAGTTACCATTCGTTAGTAATTAATTAATACTAATAGTAACATAAATATTTTATTAATTNTTAGATTCTATTATAATAAAAACATTTTGTAATTTGATTACAATGACATTCATATATAAGTAAAAATGACTTTTAATGACAATTACATGAGGAGAGAAGGTGACCAATGATACCACTCTCAAATTAAATTATTAATACTATGTTTTAGATATAAATTTGCTTAGAAACTCAGGAATTTAATTGATTTTCTGAAATAAAGAAAAATTATTGGTCAGTGAATATCAAGCTATATATTAGTCAGTTAAATTACTTCGGTCTTAATATATATATGGTCCATTCATAGCTTGATATAAAATCACATAAATTCCTATCTATATATATATACATTAATGGAGAAAGTGAGAATATTTCATTAGAATTGGTAAGTTCTAAAAATAAAAAACGTAGCAAGCCCACCTGTCATGTTATTAAAAGGAAGAAATGAAAATGAAAGAAAAGTCGTGCAAGAGTTGCGTAATCTAAGCGAATTCCTTAACTATTCGTAATAATTTACATTTTCAAGTGAACTATCCATGTTATGTAATCCACCTAAAAACCTCTTTGGTTGCACTTGGCACTGCATGTAATTCCCTACTCCGATTGGTCCAATATTTCAAAATTACGAACAAATCCTTTATTTGTTCGTTTACAATATAAAATAAAAATTTCACTTTTAACAGCTGAAAAATTGAACCTGTAAACAGACTCAAATACAAATTAATACACACACATACTTTTATATTATTTATATATAACAATTTTTTTTTTACTGTAAGTTTTTAATAACCACAAACGTTATGCATTATGTATTCAGGCTGTAAGAAAAAAGTATATTACAAATTTTAAAAATGTTCGCTTAGTTACAATTATTGCAATTGGCCTTTTTTTTTAAACTCATACTAGTACACTCATTTCTAAAAATCCTAAATGTTAATGGCTAATGTTTGATATAAGACCCATTAATCTTGTCCAAAGGGAACTGCTTGCCTTTTCAATGAATCCACTTCGGACCATGTTTTCAATGTACAAGAAACGCATCATGATACAACAGTAGCAAGGCATGTTGTACTATGCGGGGAACAATGGTTACCCGCGGACCAGTCTCCTCCTGTAATCTTGCCGAAGCGCACGGCATACGCCGATAAGTAATTGCTTGCCGTGTTGCTTATGTCAACCTGCCATAAATCAGATAATCCGAAGGCAGATGCTGTTATAATGGATAATGTAGCTTAATACCGCATACCAGTTAATTGGAAGTGCTGTGGTTATTGCATTTAAGTCAGGGCTGCGGTTTGAGGAAACTGCTGACGTCGGATATTATTTTTAAAAAATTCATAGCCATTGGAGGACATTAAAAGGAAATAGGAGAAAAAGTGTCAGTAGACAGGTTTGTGTCCAAATAAATATAGAACATTCTGTGACTCAATCAAGTAAATTTAAAAATTATTAATATGGAATGATTTGTTGACCGTCAACTTCTATGAAGAAAGGATTGATGGGAATTTGATCATGGTAGTTGACACAATTTAAAACTAATTCAATTAATGCACGGGAATAAAATAACAAATCTAACAGTCCCAGCCAGGTCTCAAACCTGGATCTCCTGTGAGCAGATCTAGGTTTGAGCTCTGGCTGGGACAATTAGATTTTTTATTCTATCCCTTGCATTTAATTGATTTAAATTTACGTGTGATTAAAAACCACAAATTAAATTAATATTTATAAATTAAAAATTAATTTGTAACCAAAATAGTTTTTATTTTAGCCAACGTTTCGGCCTAAATTTTAGGCTTTCATTAGGGCTTAATATGAAAGAGAAACATACATAATAATTTAAAAACATGTCTATATATGATAATTTAACAAAGACAAATTAATGAATATATAGAACTGTGTGCAGTCGATGATAAAAAATGGATACTGAACATATTGGAAATAAAAAATTATTAATAAAATTCATAAGTGTACATACCAAGTAGGGTGATGGGGAAAGGAAGGGTGATAGGTATAATTAATTTTTTTTTTTTTTTAACTACGGGCGGAAGAATTTCCCTGGATATAATTTTTTGAGTATTTTAAATAACGATAATTATAAATAAATAGTCTAATGAGTTATTTGCAGATAATTTTTGCATTAATATTAAAAAACGAATAAGAAACTTAAAAAAAATTATATAACAAGGCAGAAAACTGAGTAAATATCAAACAAATAAGAGTTATCAAAGTAGCTGTGTAGAAGATTAAATAGTCAAAATATGATCTGTACAGTTAATAATTGAAAAATAAAAAAAAATACAAACTATCCAAATAAGTTGTGCTTTAAAAAGAATAACCAACGTGGATGACCAGTGAATTTAAGCAGAGAAAATATCGTGTGAATGAAAAAAACAAATGTAATTATACCTACAGTTTCTTTGATTTAAAGAATACCTGTAGTAATTAGATGAAAGAAAAGTAGGTAGATATGTGAAGGGAGTCGCTGATTGATTTATATTTACAGCAGACATTAAAGTTTAGAAATGGAGACAAAAGTTCTCTATCACAAGTAAGATATACTGCGGGTGCTTGTTCCTGTAAAAATGTAGGAAAATATCTTGAGTTAAATGAGTGAGAGAGAATCTGTAAAAGTGGCACTCTTTTCAATTGTTGAAATGGATACAAAATTAATAAATCTGCAACTATATCAAGCAACTTTTACCTGGACAACAGAGTTTTCAAGCCCTCGGGAACTACATGAGCTGAGTCCTGTCTTGAAACCCTCATCAAATATTTCTGGCGAGTCCTCTGGTTATTCCTTTCCCCGATAACCCGCATTCTTAGTCCTCGCATCGATAGGTAATAGGAACATGGAAGTGTACTTAACAACAAATATCGATACTGCAACACTATTTGGAAATATATTCATTTTGAAAATTATAGCGATGTTGTATTTGTATGCAAAATATATTATGTCACAGCTTTAAAATATCAATGAAAAGGCATCTGCTCGCTCAGAATTTTTTCGAACGAAATCAATAAAATATTAAGTGCTTTAATTCTTCTTTCATTTAAAAGTTTCTTTATTGTTTTCCAGGTACATTGTTAACGCCCCACTTCTCGAAACTCTTCATGAAGACCTATTAAGAGTGAACCTGCCAAATTTCATGAATCTGTAAGTACTTATTTAGTTTTATAGCAATTAAATACAGAGCTTGTCCTTTCTTGTTTTGATAAAACCAACAAATTAAAATAAACAAATTAAATCAATTGATAAAACACACATATATATGAAAACATACATTTATATGTTGAAATATATATAAAAAAAATATAATATGAGCCATTCATGTAATTAACAAATCACGATCGGCACTTTATGCATTAAAAATGTCTGATCAACTCTTTAGTTATTAATTTATTTGATCATGTTGGAAGAACCTTGACGACGAATCGTTTTAGGCATTTAAAATGACCGTATCAGATATAATCTTTTTTTTTTTCAAAACATTTTCCTGATTGAAGCTATAGAACGTACACAATATACTGCAGTTTATGTTTTGGCACAGGGAAACGGTAAAACAAAAAATAATATTATAACAAAATTATTTTATGTACAGTTTCTCTTTTTGGTTAGAGTCTAACAGGTGATGATGTTTTTATGGAGCTTTCGCTTATCTTGTGATGAATTCTTCATCGGAAAATGAGGTCGACACATAGAAAACTTTATAACTGATCGTTTTTTTTTTTCCATGTCTTTCTTCCCACTGACTTGTTCAATCTCTGAATTCTGACTTGTCCTTCTTTTTCGGAAAGACGTCGGATATTTCCCTATTAGTGCAGTATGCTGTTCTTATATTCTGTTATATAGGCCTACATGAACGACTATTAATTCCTTCAAAACTCTATTTCGTCCCACTAGTGTCGCGTCTAATACAGTCCCCTTTTCAGAAAAATAGTATTTATGTTTATTACTTCATAACGATAATATAATCAAATTCGAATAAAATTGAAACCTTCTCTTATACTTAGAACTGCCTAAAAGTAATAGTCTTTTCTATGTAATCAATCTGTTGAGGGTGAAACTTATCACATAATCAATATTATCTGAGAACAGATTTTTTTTATTGTAATTTTTATAAAAATAATAAGACATACGTCTCTTGTCTACAGATTTTTTAAAAATTGAATGAATATGTTTATGTTAGATTAAGTTAGTTTCTTATTGATGATTCTCATTCACATATTCAAACTCAAAAAGGTGATTATTTTTAAGTGCATGATTTGTCACTGCGGTTTTACTCTTTCTGTTACCTATGGTCTTTGTTTTTTGTAATACCTAAAAATTATATCTTAAAACACTCAATTTGAGCCCATCATAGGTTTTTGACCGTACACATTTTAAATAAAATTCAGGTTAAAACTGGAATCCCAAATTCATTCAGCTGTAGGCGAAAAATTGAATAGAATACGGCAAAAATATTTTTCCCCGTTATTTTTTTATTTATAGTTCCTAAAAAATCTCAAAACCTATGATAAAATTCTGATTTTTCAAGACACTAAATTATTTTATTTTTATTGTAAGCGAAATCAAAAAATTCGATTGAATAATAATAATTGGAATATGATTTTTCTCGAACATAATATAACTACGTTTATTCTTAAAAGGGACATGTTGTCTGTGATGATCATAAAATGTTAAACAATTTATTTTTTTTTAAAGAAAAAATTTAAAGAAAAGAATAACAAATGTATTCAATATATATATATTCCATATGAAGAATATTAGTCATGCCTAAATTACTAGAGAAAAATACTAGTTATACAAGAAAAATAATCATACACTCAATGAACTTTGGAAAATAAAACTCCTTGTAATTTTTGGTGAAAGATGATAAAAAGTAGGCTTTAACCTAAAAATACGAAAACCAATCTTATACACGTAAAGCCATTACTTATACTATAAGGAAGACCATTGGACCGTATTATTTCTATAATAAGCAGGAAAAACAGAATTTGTGGTCTTTATAATCTCAGCCCACAGTTTATGTGGTATATGCTTTGTTCATTAAACCCTGCTTACTAAAACGAGGAAAAACACTTCTTTTTATTAGGAAAAAAGTAGTGTTAATATTAATAAAATCGTTAAGAACTGGCAAATAAAAAGAAAAATATGAAACGGTATTTAAAACACGGCATTTAATTTTGGTAGAAATAATCCGTTGAAAATAACCTGAGAAATGTGTCAAATACATTTGATGTTCAAACATTTAAACAATTAAGTTTGAAAATAATGACTTTAGTTGTGGTAATTAGTCCCAGTTTTATTTTATACAAAAAATTCAAGGGATGTGGAATAAAAAAATCTTACTAACCCAGCCGGTTTACGAACACGGGTTTCCTGCAGTCCGGGTAGTTATGCAGACCACTACACCACCGAGGCTAGCTGGATAATCTCTTCTACTCCACTGAACCAGGTTCCTGAGGTAGTAAGATTTGTTTGTATTTGTAAGATACAACTTCCTTGTATTTCTTGTACTAAAGTTTGAGGAGTCGAATCTGTCCGATATACACAATTAGGATTGGCTGTGTTAAATTCAATTTCGTCAATGATTTTATACAGATAGTTTTGCACCACGATTTTGGAATAAGACTGATGCTTAGTGTGGTGGTGAAGTCCATAAAGTTTTAGGTCACGTTCTAAAGTAACTCGGTTGTAATAAAATTGTAAAACTGTTCAAGACCTAAGGTTAGTTATTTAGCTCCACAAAGAAGAGATTAAAGCTTTAAAATTTGAATAGAATGCCGAAAAAGAATAAAGATGGAAACAAAGATGCAAAAAGTGGATATCTTCAATATGTCCTGTCGTAATAATGTTGTTCTTAAGGTCATAAAGACTAAGGAGGCAGTCATAATCAATTGATTAAATCATTTTGTAAACATACTAAAAAATAGTATAGTCATGCTGATCAATAGAGCCAAACTATTCAAACTGAAAACTAATAACGAAATTCTGCCAATAATTAAACATTACTGCGATGCAAAGCGACACAATTGATCGCAAAGCGACACGAGGATTGATGGCAGGGTTTTGGGAGAGCTGGAATATGAAACACTTTTATACGACTTTATACTTTTAATAAAGTTTATATAGCAATCAGCTGGGGCAATTTTGGCAAATGAAGGGATACCCTCGAATGCTGAAGAGAAGGGAAAAAGAGAATTTCTCTCCGCAGATTTCAACTGAGCAGAGACAAGTTTCTTGTTTGGGTAAATAACTTAATTTTAGCCTTTGTAGTTTTAATTTTAAAATTTTTGTTTATCTTAGATTGTTATTTGTCATTTTTTGATCTTAGGGAATGATTAAAAACATTTTTAAATAAATAAACAAATATTTTCTTAATGATTTCTNTTTCTTATTTATCAGATTTAAAAAAAATATTTATAAGGCGTATGAAGTTTGATATGTAATTTTCTACTATTTATAACCTGTAAACTGTATGCTGTGGAAGTTTTTCTCTTATAAAATGCCTAGAAAAAAACTAAAGTACGTAGATCATTTTCAACATCTTAATTATGGCTTTTATTTTGGGATGATAAATATTATATTATAAAATTTAATTTTATATCTAGTACTTTATGGAATTTTTACCAAAGGTATTTAAGATGGTATGAAGTAGCATAGTAAGAATTTTTCCTACAAACAAATGTTTTTCATCATCACCTCTCTTCTCCCCAAGCGAATTTCAGCAAAATTAACTTTTTTTATTGAAATTTTAGGCTTTTAAGAATAAATTAGAAATTTACAAATGAAGAGTTTTTTGACCATATATATTATTATTAGATGATTTTTGTTGGGTTTTAGTCAAGGTAGATACAAATTTAAAAAAAAAAAGTATATTTTAAAAAAATGATCTGCCAATCAACAAAAATCATCTAACTATAATTAGACATTTACTTTTGCTCAAGTCTATTTTTACTGAAGAATGGGAAATTTGCTTAATTCTACATTTATTATTCAAAGCTTATGCACTAAAAAATTAATTTCGTTTTAAGGAGTAGATTTTTAGGTAAATATTATTTATAATTACTAGTCAAATTTATGTTAATTGTTAAATTTCTGTTATGTCCAACAGTGGCTTACGAGAAGTTCATCAGAGCTTAAACACCTGTATTCAAATGAGAAGATAATCTCCTATGCCCTCAATTGGCCATAATTCCCATATTAACATGTATGCATACAGGACTTTATTGGAAGAGCAGTTATCGATTAACTCAGCTCCTAATAAATAATGTAAATTTTGTTGTTGCTGTATATCTGTATATCGACTCCAAAGCTTCGAATATTTAATAACTTTTTACATGGCTCAAAAAACAGATATGCTTGTTCACTATTATTTGTTACGAAGTTAAGTTTGGAGGATATTCGAAGTAAGTACAATTATATTTATCCAAAACTTCAAAGAGTCAATGCGTATCCGACTCGTACAAAAAAGAAAATTGATTAGGCTGTTTAATTTTGTAATAAAATATTTGAAGCACATATTTCTGAAAAACATGTGAGATTAAATATGCAAATAAGAAAAAAAACCAAAAAAATTACGAAAATCAGCATGGTCCAGTTAAGTTCTTAACGAAATACCAGAATTATAATCTGACGCACTAATAGAAGAGAGGATTATCTCCAATATAAATGCAAGGAAATAACGTTTTTTTTTTGCTGTAGTGGCCCTAATTATAATTTTCTTTAATTAATTAATTTAAAAAATACCAGAATTGTATATTTTCCGGCCACAGATAGTTATTCTTCATGGTAAAATGTAGCATATCGCTTTAAATGTATATTAAAAGACTAACTTCGTAAAAAAGTGAAAAAATAGTTCAGGAAATTAGCAGAAATTTCAAGGGTGAGAATATAATTTATTATGGGGACATTGGCGCCTCGAACCCATCAGGTAGGAACTAAGTAAACTAAACTGACCAAGTAATGCTAGCTTCTTAAAATCCTCGGCTATACATACCTTGGATCCCTCTAGACACAGGATAATGATGAGGGTGCAGAGATAAGGCAAGGAGAGCTGGCAACAGGTGCTACGATGCCCCAATGAACCCCATTTCGATCCCGAGGATTATCGAGAAGGACCTTTAGAGACCTAGTCATAAAGCAAATCGTGAAGTACGCAAGGCAAACTTAGGTGAAGATAAGGAAAAATGAAAAGCTGTTTGCACCATGGAGGGGAAGGTCCTTCATGGGGAAGTCCTTGAAGAGGCCAATGGAGAATCAGGACCACAGCGCGGATTTGAAGCAACTCTTTCCTTTTCCTGGCATAGTGTCCATGAACAAAAAGAGTATTCAAACTCAATTGCTTTTTCCATGTTGGTTGAGTAGATACAGCCAGAGTGTGCTCCCAGGAAGCTGGAGTGCAAGAAAGGCAATTGAAGAGGTAGACCTAGTCTGAGATACGGAGAGAATACCTTTAAAGAGCTCATTACAGAAGATGAATGTTAGGAAATTACTGTCCTCCTTATACTTTTCAGCACCCTTTAAATAAATAATTAATCAACTAATTAAATAAAATTAATTAGTATATAATATCATATTATAATATATAATATTAATTAAAAATTATTTTATATAAGATAAATTTGGTCTCCCTCTAATTCCCCTCTCACATATTTAATTTAGCATAAAAAATGAATTAAACTTATATTTGGATTAGACTACAGAGTGAATTTTGTTGTTACATAGTAAACGTAATTTGACGGTGTCAGGTGTCAGGGAAGGCACCTTGGTCGGTTGTTGGCGCCAGCAAATAAACACCCCTCTTCGTACAATGTGAGCAGAGGGTGGGTTCGAACCGAGCCCTTATCAAGTTTGAGGAAGTGCTAATTGGGCGCGGAGACAAGATCTGGGTCCAGGCATCGGGGCCTAGCACAGGGTGGGTCTGAGGCCGGTGGTGTGTGTGTGTGTCGCCTAACTTCTGCACCTATAGGGGGTATAACATAAGGGGGCACCCGACTAAATTTATGATTCTGCCTCACATTCTTAGCCTCCCCCCCCCCCACATTCTTACTGAAATCACAATTCTGTTTATATATTACCTTTATAAATTTACTCTATAGGTTTATCATGTCATATAGATTTTTTAACTACAATATCTATTCTTTTTTTAAAGCAGGGGAGGCACTTCTCAAATCAAGAGAGTGCTAATAGATTGTTACACTTTTTTTATTTATTTATTAAATTATCCTACAGCTTGTAAATAAAATTTTATATTACTATCATCTTTTTTTTTTTATCTCTGTTTATTCATCTTAATGAATGAAATAATAAGTAATTGTAAAGTTGTAAATTTGAAGGAAGAAGGCTGATAACTAGACAATGAAAGCCTGTAACGCCGTGCAAATTAGCTATTGTCTCCCTCAGCTGGCTCCTATCAGAAATCAGCCGCCTGAATTGTGTGCGGCTGGAGGCTGCTAATCAATGGTTGATATGTTCCATGTGGTAGATGCAGATTTCCGAAACTGCAGCCAAACCGTATTATGCAACGTAAAGGGTATCTATAGAGTCGTGCAAGCCTAATTCCCACATGTAAGAATTAGGATTTCAAAACGTTTGGAAATTACGCACCAATTAGTAGTACAGTAGTACCAAAAAGAATCTTTTCACTAATCTATTTTTTTACTATTTTTCATTATTTTAATTTTCTTTAGTTATGTAAAACATCCGATTTTGAGGGGGATGAATATTATTTTCATTTTTAGGCCAAATAAAATATTTTGCATCCCATTAGAAAAAAAATTTTATAACGTTTATTTGCATATTACATTCTGTAAAAAATAAATAGAAACATTTTGTAATTTGATTACAATGAATAATAGAAAAAAAATGACATTAATGAAAGTCACAGGAGAGAAGGTGATCAGTGACATCACTCTCAAATTAATTACAGACTACGACCCCAGGAGGAGGCGGGGCCATCTTCGTTTGAGCCGATGGGGAGGGTTGTAGGGGTTGAAGTTGGAGGACAAGGTCTGAGCTAGTGGATTAGGATGGAATAGCAGTTTACTGTGGAAAAGGCTGAAGCGGGAAGAAATGAGATACTGAACAAAAGGAATATTAAAATCGTGGTGAAGAGAGGATACGTAATAGGGAGCAATAACGATTATTCAGAGGGTTTTGGATTGAAAAGACTGGATTCGTTGTATATTGGAAGGCTTAGCGGCACCCTAGATTTCTACTCCGTAAGTCCAGATTGGTCGTAATAAGGTTTTGTAGAGAGTCAGTTTGTTTTCTACTATAAGATCGGAGTTCTCGATTGAGTTCTAGTCTTTTAATTTTAATACGTTCTCCCCATGTAAGTCCTGAGTCAAGATAGAACCCAAGGTAACGAACGGAATTTGAATATGGTAAAAGAATATTGTTAAATTTCACAATTTCAGGGAAGTCTTTTTTCCGCAGTTAGAAATTAACTTGAACTCATTTTGCTTCATTGATTTTTATTCTCCCTCTGCCACACCAGTTTGATTTTTTCGAGGTGTTCATGAAGGTTTTTAGAAGCAGTTTTTGGATCGGGATGGGAAGATAGGATAGCTTTGTCGTCCGCAAACACTCTCTATTACTCTATCAAATGCTTGGGATTGGAAAATTAAACTAAAAAGTCCAGGATATTTTTGGTCTATAAATTTCGTGATTATAAAACCTTAACTACTAAGAGTGGGGTTAGTAATTTCAACTAACAGTCAGCCCTAAATTTGATATTAGTGCAATAAAAATAAATCAGGTATGACAAAATATTTTGGGAGTTGAGCAATTAAATTGAATTAGGAGTGCGGGCCCTATATTAAATTTTTTCGGGTTAAAAGTCATAATTAGTTGTTTTTCCTAATAAAATTTCTAAAGTCGCTTTTATAAACAAAAAAAAACGAAGAAAAAACAACTAATTTTGTAATCAGCAAAATCGTACCAGTTGTATACGGGGTTTCCAAATTAGCTATTTCATATACTAATATATCTTAATGAAGGAATTCTCGGAGTTTATTTAGTTACTGCACGTAGAACTTAAATACGGACAAAAATGCAAGACATAGAGTAGCCAAAAATATATTTTTGTCTTAAGTTTAATAGCAGAGGTGACTGAAAGTGCAAATAAATGAAAATGCAGGCTGGTACAAATAAATATGGCGAAAAAAATCAGAACAAGAATTTGAAAATCCACTTACCTAAATTTTCGACGTTCCTCGGATCGTCGGCCTTTGGTTTCTATGAACAGCGTTCAGAGCCCTTCCACTGTAAATCAACCAAAATTTCTTAAACCGCCGCAAACCAATAATTTCAATATTTCAATAATTTATGCCAGCAGAGGAAGTAAAATTAAAATAAGAAGGTAAAAATCTACTCTTTCGTTTAACACTAACACTCTTTACTTTAGCGTAAGGGCCAATAATATTGGTTTGTTCATCACGGAAGTAGGTAGCGAGGTTGAACTTTTTATTAAAAATGACGTGAATATCAGAACAAAAGAATACGTACTGTTCTCATACAATGAATTATAAAAGTGCATTGCAGCACAATCTACCGGAAGCACTAATAAAATCAAAGTACAGAGGGGCGCCATGGCTAGCTTATGGGATCCGTTCGGGTCTCGGAATTCTGACGCCACGGGTTCGAATCCCATCCAGGGCAATCTTTTATTTATTAGTAAAGCTTGTCCATGGATGTTTAGAATGAGGTGGCAACCTGTAGATAGGGGCTCTTTTCATGACTAAGTGGTTGAACGGGAGGTTAGCACTTAAATAAAAATTTAATAATTAAAGATAATGATCGACAAGCAAATATATCTCGTTGACATTAAGTAGTTTTAACTGATATTAGAACCTTTTTTTTTTTTTTTATATTAAATTTTAAAATATTCAGAGAAAAATGTAATGTTTTTTGTTTGTATATCTATTTGTGTAATATAGCTTATATTATGCCACATATTACATCTTCTTGAGTACCAAAGAATTGTAGTTAGCATATAGTAGGACAAATCCTTAGAAAATTAAATTACATTTTTCTCATAGTTTAATTTTTAATTTTTTTTCATTAACTAATAATTCGTAATTAAATATCTTAAAACACCTGTTAGATTCATCGAATTTAGCCAAGAACAAAGAATTAAAAATGAAACTTAAATTTAGTATATATAAAATCTTCTAGAGTTTTCTCCTCATCTCTCGCCTTCTTGTGGGCCAATTGTCAGCCTCATCAACATTTCCTTGTAAAATTATAATTTCCTTAAACTATAAGTTGCAAATTTATTATCATTTATTCTTTTTTGAGCCAATCACAATTGGAAATAACCTCACTTTACGCCGCTTATTTTATACTACAGTACTAAGTCAAAATTTTCTTCCTCTTAATTTTATTGAAACTACAACTCGTGTTCCGGCTCCACCGGCTGAGAAGTATATTTGCCAGGGCAGAACAAGACACAGCTGTACCGCCAGAAGGGACATAAATTTAGCAGTTTATTGGGAACATAACTTTTTCTTTTCACTAGATAGAGTGCGAGTCATAACCTCTAGACGATGGAAGCTTTGTGAAAAACCCAGACTCTTGTGAAGGTTCTTTTATTAGACAGTAGTACTCTTGTTATTATTATTTTTAATTAACTTATATATAATAATAATAATAATAATAATGAACACCTGTTATATAATTAAACATATTCTGTTCTTAAGAAAATTAGAATAATTCACATTAGGCATTATCCATACATTTATAAATATTTAGTAGCATCTAATAGTGCTGAGAAGAAATTTGTTGGCACTATTAATTCTTCGCTTTTGTGACGTTACAATCACTAATGTTTTAATGAATAATTATTTATTTGGACATGATTGATTAAAAATGACAGTTCAATAGGTTATTTTGAAGTTGTAAGGACAAATTGACAGAGGAGCTTCCATTATTTTGAAAGTCTTGTCTCTAATAAATTGATTAACTTGGAAAGTGAACTTTGGNTTATATATATATATATATAAAACAGGTGGGGTTAATAATTCAGTGAACACACACAAAAAGAAAAAGTTAAAA
The DNA here is from genome assembly GCA_000696205.2 of Oncopeltus fasciatus. Lineage (NCBI taxonomy): Eukaryota > Metazoa > Arthropoda > Insecta > Hemiptera > Lygaeidae > Oncopeltus > Oncopeltus fasciatus. The sequence continues at coordinate 133,572 of KZ808160.1, read as the reverse complement.
GAGTTAAATGTGGTAAGAGTCTCTTTCTACTCCTCACTGATGAAGGGCCAGAAATCCCCGAAAATATTACTCTTTGTAAATTTTTCTTTTTGTGTGTTCACTTCACTCCTTATCCTACCTGGGTTTTTTTTCTGTACATCGCAGCCGCGAGTGTTTCATTTCATAATTTTATAAACATATTTTCCTAATATGTGTATATATATATACATATAGTAAATGAGAACAGGTGGGATAAAGAGTGTAGTGAACATTAAAAAAAAATACAAAAAGTAAAATTTTTGGGGAAATTTCTCGAGGAGTCACTTCTCACTGATTGACGATAAATGGCCGAAAATTATGAAATAGTGTAAACTAATGGATAAGAATGGGAGATGATTTTAAAATTAATTGAAAATATATATTCACTAATATTCCAACATTTATGGCTTGTAAGAAACAGGAAACGATTATTCTTCAAATAAGAAGTATTATGAGAATATTTTTCTTTTTCTTTAAAAGACATAAAATGTTGGTATTGCACTTACTAATTGATGAATAATTTTTTTAAATTTTATATCAATGACTAATTTTTTGATAGGAATAAATGAGTAAGTTGTATTTTACTGATAATGTCAGTTGGGGATAAGTAAAAAAAGAAAAAGGGTGCAAATATAACTGCTAATTTGAATGATGATTAATCGAAAAATAATTTCTGTTAAATTATTATTAATTTATTTTCGTTAATATGAATTGTAAGATAACAGATATCCATTGACTATTAATAAGTCGACAAAGTAACGAAAATAAATTCGCTCAGTTTACGCTACCCATGAGTACCTGATTTTTAGCTAAATGATTAATGAATTTGAAACTTTTTGATTATCGTTTTCTCACCTTCCGCCAAAGGTACTTAAATTGGCAATAATAACTTCTTTTTTTCTTTTTTTAATGTAGAAAACAGATAATTGTAGAAAGCGTATAAAAGCTGGTTCCTACCATTCACAGGATTCAGTTAGAATTCTGCCAGAACAATTTCCAATAAAGATTTATTGAGTAAATAGAGTGCAAAAGACTTTAAATTTATATTATTTCTATTGAAGCAATATTATTTTAAGAAAGAGATTAAATTGCAATAAGAAATATATGTTATTAAACGGAATAAAGCAAACATATACAACAAAATAGTGAAAAAGATATTCTCTCTCTGAACAAGATATGATTAAATTCAAATCTTTGGAAAGTTTTTCTTGGAAAGTTTTGCTCCTTCGACACGAAGTGTCCAATAAATAACCAAAGCCAATAACATCCACTGTAACATACAAATATAGTATCAATTATCTTTACCTGTCGTAAAATTTAAAATGTCGAAAGGTTTGTATACTGTAAGTACGGATGACACTTAACCAACCCTTAAGCAATAATGTATTCTTTTGGTGCAAAGATTTGGTATTACACAGTACCCAATCTGAATCACTTTCGCTCAAAAAACTTCCGAATAAATCTCTCTGTGTATTTTATACAATTTGATGAAACTTATCTGTGTTTCATCCCAGTTACGAATATATATATATATATATATATAAAATGAAGAGTTTTTTGNCAGTATGGGTATATATATATATATATCAGAACATTGTAAAATATAAACCTTCGCAATAAACCTGTCAAACATTTTTCCAGTTCCAAAGTTACTTATTCCCAACAAAACCCTTCCTTTTTTCCTTTGTCCTTTTTATTCCCCCCACCCCCATTTGAAACAGGCCGCTCTCCCTTTGTACCTTCCGCCCCTTCCCCCCCCCCTAACCAACCTTCCACCTCCCTCGTTGTTTCCTGAAAAATTATATCTCTTAGTCATGGAAATGTGAACATAGGGACAGGACGTCCTCTCTCGTCTTAATGATAGGCAGATGTGGTAAATTACTGTTTTAATGTTATTCAATTATTTTTTAATAAGTTGTTTGTCTGCATGTTTTTTAAATGTTCTTATATAGCTTTCGACATTCATACTTTTGATATCCCATTACATTATGGTAATTATGTATTATAATATTGTCAATTATTATTGTATTCTCATGACATTGTATTTCTACAGCCCTGAAGACGGCTTAGAATGTAAGCCGAAACGTTGGCAGATTATCTTTTTAAAATTACACTTTTTTTTTTTTAATTGTATTTTTTTGGATCTACCTTGACCGAATCCTACTAAAATCATCTAATAATTGTAAAATATATTTTTCTGAGTTTGAATGAAGCGAAAATAAAGTACTTTTTTGTGAATTATTTTGGTAGTTAAATCCGCGTTTTCCTAAAATGTATGAAACTTTCTAATTTGAATCGTACAGGGAGCTATAAAAAAACACTGTACCTCAGCTGGGGAGGTAGAAAGTTCTTTTTGTAGCTCCTTGTACGATTTAAATGAATTTTAAAATGTAGGATTACATTACCACAATTATCATCATGATTCGTAAGAAACTTTCTTTTGTACATTTTTTAGTATTGTAAAACTTATGATGATATTGTGCTAAGTAGGGGACATTAACCCAAGGAATTTATTGAAACTATTAATAGTTCGATAGATTTAGCAGGAAAATTGAACAATAAAGGGTGGGGGTTGATCATTACCGTGCTGTAATATTTTAAGTTTTCGGTTTATAAGTCAAAATTATTTGTTTTCCTGATGAAACATGACATGAAAAGTCCAATTACAAATGTTCATCAACTTCGAAACTGAGAAAATCCATTGGTTTTATGCAGGTCCTGCGTGACGGACTTATAAGAATCTCATCTGGCTAAGTACACTCCCGATATTACTCTAATAACTGAAACTGAAAGAAACTTGCCACAATATAATGGTGTTCGACAGGAATATTGGGTGATGGATCAAGCCGTTGACATTGCAGGGAAGAGAGTCTACCAGGTTCGTTTTTGCGATTAATCGAGTCTTCAGAATTTCGCAGAGCAATCTTACATTCAAATCATGCCAACTTCTACGACGGGCTCTAAACACCACAGGTCGAAAGGACATGTTGACTTGCCAAGTTGGAATCAACACTAAACGGAAGAAAATAAGTATTTCCAAGACTTTCCGCTCCTGATTTCCTCCCAAAGATGTAAGTTATGTAATTCATATATGGTATTCTAGTATTTTGATTAGAAATTGACTAAAAAACATCTACTAGAACAAAAATGCAAGGGAATAGAATAAAAAAATCTAAACTGTCTCAGGCAGGACTCGAACCTTGATCTCCTTCTAACCGGGCGGGCATACTGTTTATTACATCACCTAGACTAGGCAGATAAGTTATTAAAGTAATTAATGTGGGATTAAATACCACAATGAAAAAAAAATCTACAAGAATTTCTGCAATGAAATGATTTACAGGTTTGAGGTGGAGGATATATGCAGAAATAAGTAAAACAATTGTTTAAATCACTAGCTCATTTTTCTTTAATGATGATTTAAGTCAAAGACGAGATGAGGAATATGATAACAAAGGTAAACGACAGTTCAAAAACAAAAATTTGATTAGTCACTCACTATAGTTGCTAGATAACAGATTGAAGCTTGGATATAGTATGATATAATTATATCCTACATTTAATAATCATTCGGTATGAAGTGTTTTTGAGATTAATAATAAAACTTTTATTGAATTTTGTGAGGTTATATCTCAAGTAACATATATAAAGAAATATACTTTCTGTAAGAAACACATGTGGAATAATTGATTAATGAAGAAAAAAGTATGCATTGCAATTCTTAAAATTAATATATTGATAGCTAGCATATTAGTTCTAAAATTAAATTTTCTAAATGTACCTTCTAAAAGAGTTCGGATAAATGTTTTTGTAGTCACTTATTCTGGCGTCGACTATATATATATATATATCAATG